>JAVIWC010001795.1:0-30407 GCA_031894815.1 Creontiades dilutus | reverse complement strand
AAACTCTGTTCAATCGCTTTCAAACCTACTCTCTAAGGGGTTTTTCGGGGTGCTGAACACGAATCTGAAGTCCTTTTTTCGATAAAACGCTTCCTTCATGGTTATTTTCGCGTTTTTTCATCAAAATTGCTCAAAAATAAACTCTGTTTAATCGCTTTCAAACCTACTCTCTAAGGGGTTTTTCGGGATGCTGAACACGAATATCGCTTTCAAACCTACTCTCTAAGGGGTTTTTCGGGGTGCTGAACACGAATCTGAAGTCCGTTTTTCGATAAAACGCCTCCTTCATGGTTAGTTATTTTCGCGTTTTTTCATCAAAATTGCTCAAAAATTAACTCTGTTTAATCGCTTTCAAACCTACTCTCTAAGGGGTTTTTCGGGGTGCTGAACACGAATCTGAAGTCCTTTTTCGATAAAACGCTTCCTTCATGGTTATTTTCGCGTTTTTTCATCAAAATTGCTCAAAAATTAACTCTGTTTAATCGCTTTCAAACCTACTCTCTAAGGGGTTTTTCGGGGTGCTGAACACGAATCTGAAGTCCGTTTTTCGATAAAACGCTTCCTTCATGGTTATTTTCGCGTTTTTTCATCAAAATTGCTCAAAAATTAAACTCTGTTTAATCCCTTTCAAACCTACTCTCTAAGGGGTTTTTCGGGGTGCTGAACACGAATCTGAAGTCCGTTTTTCGATAAAACGCTTCCTTCATGGTTATTTTCGCGTTTTTTCATCAAAATTGCTCAAAAATTAACTCTGTTTAATCGCTTTCAAACCTACTCTCTAAGGGGTTTTCGGGGTGCTGAACACGAATCTGAAGTCCGTTTTTCGATAAAACGCTTCCTTCATGGTTATTTTCGCGTTTTTTCATCAAAATTGCTCAAAAATTAACTCTGTTTAATCCCTTTCAAACCTACTCTCTAAGGGGTTTTTCGGGGTGCTGAACACGAATCTGAAGTCCGTTTTTCGATAAAACGCTTCCTTCATGGTTATTTTCGCGTTTTTTCATCAAAATTGCTCAAAAATTAACTCTGTTTAATCGCTTTCAAACCTACTCTCTAAGGGGTTTTTCGGGGTGCTGAACACGAATCTGAAGTCCGTTTTTCGATAAAACGCTTCCTTCATGGTTATTTTCGCGTTTTTTCATCAAAATTGCTCAAAAATAAACTCTGTTTAATCGCTTTCAAACCTACTCTCTAAGGGGTTTTTCGGGGTGCTGAACACGAATCTGAAGTCCGTTTTTCGATAAAACGCTTCCTTCATGGTTATTTTCGCGTTTTTTCATCAAAATTGCTCAAAAATTAACTCTGTTTAATCGCTTTCAAACCTACTCTCTAAGGGGTTTTTCGGGGTGCTGAACACGAATCTGAAGTCCGTTTTTCGATAAAACGCTTCCTTCATGGTTATTTTCGCGTTTTTTCATCAAAATTGCTCAAAAATTAACTCTGTTTAATCGCTTTCAAACCTACTCTCTAAGGGGTTTTTCGGGGTGCTGAACACGAATCTGAAGTCCTTTTTTCGATAAAACGCTTCCTTCATGGTTATTTTCGCGTTTTTTCATCAAAATTGCTCAAAAATTAACTCTGTTTAATCGCTTTCAAACCTACTCTCTAAGGGGTTTTCGGGGTGCTGAACACGAATCTGAAGTCCGTTTTTCGATAAAACGCTTCCTTCATGGTTATTTTCGCGTTTTTCATCAAAATTGCTCAAAAATATAACTCTGTTTAATCGCTTTCAAACCTACTCTCTAAGGGGTTTTCGGGGTGCTGAACACGAATCTGAAGTCCGTTTTTCGATAAAACGCTTCCTTCATGGTTATTTTCGCGTTTTTTCATCAAAATTGCTCAAAAATTAAACTCTGTTTAATCGCTTTCAAACCTACTCTCTAAGGGGTTTTTCGGGGTGCTGAACACGAATCTGAAGTCCGTTTTTCGATAAAACGCTTCCTTCATGGTTATTTTCGCGTTTTTTCATCAAAATTGCTCAAAAATTAACTCTGTTTAATCGCTTTCAAACCTACTCTCTAAGGGGTTTTTCGGGGTGCTGAACACGAATCTGAAGTCCGTTTTTCGATAAAACGCTTCCTTCATGGTTATTTTCGCGTTTTTTCATCAAAATTGCTCAAAAATTAACTCTGTTTAATCGCTTTCAAACCTACTCTCTAAGGGGTTTTCGGGGTGCTGAACACGAATCTGAAGTCCTTTTTTCGATAAAACGCTTCCTTCATGGTTATTTTCGCGTTTTTTCATCAAAATTGCTCAAAAATTAACTCTGTTTAATCGCTTTCAAACCTACTCTCTAAGGGGTTTTCGGGTGCTGAACACGAATCTGAAGTCCTTTTTTCGATAAAACGCTTCCTTCATGGTTATTTTCGCGATTTTTCATCAAAATTGCTCAAAAATTAACTCTGTTTAATCCCTTTCAAACCTACTCTCTAAGGGGTTTTCGGGGTGCTGAACACGAATCTGAAGTCCGTTTTTCGATAAAACGCTTCCTTCATGGTTATTTTCGCGTTTTTTCATCAAAATTGCTCAAAAATTAAACTCTGTTTAATCGCTTTCAAACCTACTCTCTAAGGGGTTTTCGGGGTGCTGAACACGAATCTGAAGTCCGTTTTTCGATAAAACGCTTCCTTCATGGTTATTTTCGCGTTTTTTCATCAAAATTGCTCAAAAATTAACTCTGTTTAATCGCTTTCAAACCTACTCTCTAAGGGGTTTTTCGGGGTGCTGAACACGAATCTGAAGTCCGTTTTTCGATAAAACGCTTCCTTCATGGTTATTTTCGCGTTTTTTCATCAAAATTGCTCAAAAATTAACTCTGTTTAATCGCTTTCAAACCTACTCTCTAAGGGGTTTTTCGGGGTGCTGAACACGAATCTGAAGTCCGTTTTTCGATAAAACGCTTCCTTCATGGTTATTTTCGCGTTTTTTCATCAAAATTGCTCAAAAATTAACTCTGTTTAATCGCTTTCAAACCTACTCTCTAAGGGGTTTTCGGGGTGCTGAACACGAATCTGAAGTCCGTTTTTTCGATAAAACGCTTCCTTCATGGTTATTTTCGCGTTTTTTCATCAAAATTGCTCAAAAATTAACTCTGTTTAATCGCTTTCAAACCTACTCTCTAAGGGGTTTTCGGGGTGCTGAACACGAATCTGAAGTCCGTTTTTCGATAAAACGCTTCCTTCATGGTTATTTTCGCGTTTTTTCATCAAAATTGCTCAAAAATTAACTCTGTTTAATCGCTTTCAAACCTACTCTCTAAGGGGTTTTTCGGGGTGCTGAACACGAATCTGAAGTCCGTTTTTCGATAAAACGCTTCCTTCATGGTTATTTTCGCGTTTTTTCATCAAAATTGCTCAAAAATTAACTCTGTTTAATCGCTTTCAAACCTACTCTCTAAGGGGTTTTTCGGGGTGCTGAACACGAATCTGAAGTCCGTTTTTCGATAAAACGCTTCCTTCATGGTTATTTTCGCGTTTTTTCATCAAAATTGCTCAAAAATTAACTCTGTTTAATCGCTTTCAAACCTACTCTCTAAGGGGTTTTTCGGGGTGCTGAACACGAATCTGAAGTCCGTTTTTCGATAAAACGCTTCCTTCATGGTTATTTTCGCGTTTTTTCATCAAAATTGCTCAAAAATTAACTCTGTTTAATCGCTTTCAAACCTACTCTCTAAGGGGTTTTTCGGGGTGCTGAACACGAATCTGAAGTCCTTTTTTCGATAAAACGCTTCCTTCATGGTTATTTTCGCGTTTTTTCATCAAAATTGCTCAAAAATTAACTCTGTTTAATCGCTTTCAAACCTACTCTCTAAGGGGTTTTCGGGGTGCTGAACACGAATCTGAAGTCCTTTTTTCGATAAAACGCTTCCTTCATGGTTATTTTCGCGTTTTTTCATCAAAATTGCTCAAAAATTAACTCTGTTTAATCGCTTTCAAACCTACTCTCTAAGGGGTTTTTCGGGGTGCTGAACACGAATCTGAAGTCCTTTTTTCGATAAAACGCTTCCTTCATGGTTATTTTCGCGTTTTTTCATCAAAATTGCTCAAAAATTAACTCTGTTTAATCGCTTTCAAACCTACTCTCTAAGGGGTTTTCGGGGTGCTGAACACGAATCTGAAGTCCTTTTTCGATAAAACGCTTCCTTCATGGTTATTTTCGCGTTTTTTCATCAAAATTGCTCAAAAATTAACTCTGTTTAATCGCTTTCAAACCTACTCTCTAAGGGGTTTTTCGGGGTGCTGAACACGAATCTGAAGTCCTTTTTTCGATAAAACGCTTCCTTCATGGTTATTTTCGCGTTTTTTCATCAAAATTGCTCAAAAATTAACTCTGTTTAATCGCTTTCAAACCTACTCTCTAAGGGGTTTTCGGGGTGCTGAACACGAATCTGAAGTCCTTTTTTCGATAAAACGCTTCCTTCATGGTTATTTTCGCGTTTTTTCATCAAAATTGCTCAAAAATTAACTCTGTTTAATCGCTTTCAAACCTACTCTCTAAGGGGTTTTCGGGGTGCTGAACACGAATCTGAAGTCCTTTTTTCGATAAAACGCTTCCTTCATGGTTATTTTCGCGTTTTTTCATCAAAATTGCTCAAAAATTAACTCTGTTTAATCGCTTTCAAACCTACTCTCTAAGGGGTTTTCGGGGTGCTGAACACGAATCTGAAGTCCGTTTTTCGATAAAACGCTTCCTTCATGGTTATTTTCGCGTTTTTTCATCAAAATTGCTCAAAAATTAACTCTGTTTAATCGCTTTCAAACCTACTCTCTAAGGGGTTTTTCGGGGTGCTGAACACGAATCTGAAGTCCGTTTTTCGATAAAACGCTTCCTTCATGGTTATTTTCGCGTTTTTTCATCAAAATTGCTCAAAAATTAACTCTGTTTAATCGCTTTCAAACCTACTCTCTAAGGGGTTTTTCGGGGTGCTGAACACGAATCTGAAGTCCGTTTTTCGATAAAACGCTTCCTTCATGGTTATTTTCGCGTTTTTTCATCAAAATTGCTCAAAAATTAACTCTGTTTAATCGCTTTCAAACCTACTCTCTAAGGGGTTTTCGGGGTGCTGAACACGAATCTGAAGTCCGTTTTTCGATAAAACGCTTCCTTCATGGTTATTTTCGCGTTTTTCATCAAAATTGCTCAAAAATTAACTCTGTTTAATCGCTTTCAAACCTACTCTCTAAGGGGTTTTTCGGGTGCTGAACACGAATCTGAAGTCCGTTTTTCGATAAAACGCTTCCTTCATGGTTATTTTCGCGTTTTTTCATCAAAATTGCTCAAAAATTAACTCTGTTTAATCGCTTTCAAACCTACTCTCTAAGGGGTTTTCGGGGTGCTGAACACGAATCTGAAGTCCGTTTTTCGATAAAACGCTTCCTTCATGGTTATTTTCGCGTTTTTTCATCAAAATTGCTCAAAAATTAACTCTGTTTAATCGCTTTCAAACCTACTCTCTAAGGGGTTTTCGGGGTGCTGAACACGAATCTGAAGTCCGTTTTTCGATAAAACGCTTCCTTCATGGTTATTTTCGCGTTTTTTCATCAAAATTGCTCAAAAATTAACTCTGTTTAATCGCTTTCAAACCTACTCTCTAAGGGGTTTTCGGGGTGCTGAACACGAATCTGAAGTCCGTTTTTCGATAAAACGCTTCCTTCATGGTTATTTTCGCGTTTTTTCATCAAAATTGCTCAAAAATTAACTCTGTTTAATCGCTTTCAAACCTACTCTCTAAGGGGTTTTCGGGGTGCTGAACACGAATCTGAAGTCCGTTTTTCGATAAAACGCTTCCTTCATGGTTATTTTCGCGTTTTTTCATCAAAATTGCTCAAAAATTAACTCTGTTTAATCGCTTTCAAACCTACTCTCTAAGGGGTTTTCGGGGTGCTGAACACGAATCTGAAGTCCGTTTTTCGATAAAACGCTTCCTTCATGGTTATTTTCGCGTTTTTTCATCAAAATTGCTCAAAAATTAACTCTGTTTAATCGCTTTCAAACCTACTCTCTAAGGGGTTTTTCGGGGTGCTGAACACGAATCTGAAGTCCGTTTTTCGATAAAACGCTTCCTTCATGGTTATTTTCGCGTTTTTTCATCAAAATTGCTCAAAAATTAACTCTGTTTAATCGCTTTCAAACCTACTCTCTAAGGGGTTTTCGGGGTGCTGAACACGAATCTGAAGTCCGTTTTTCGATAAAACGCTTCCTTCATGGTTATTTTCGCGTTTTTTCATCAAAATTGCTCAAAAATTAACTCTGTTTAATCGCTTTCAAACCTACTCTCTAAGGGGTTTTCGGGGTGCTGAACACGAATCTGAAGTCCGTTTTTCGATAAAACGCTTCCTTCATGGTTATTTTCGCGTTTTTTCATCAAAATTGCTCAAAAATTAACTCTGTTTAATCGCTTTCAAACCTACTCTCTAAGGGGTTTTTCGGGGTGCTGAACACGAATCTGAAGTCCTTTTTTCGATAAAACGCTTCCTTCATGGTTATTTTCGCGTTTTTTCATCAAAATTGCTCAAAAATTAACTCTGTTTAATCGCTTTCAAACCTACTCTCTAAGGGGTTTTCGGATTTTCGCGTTTTTTCATCAAAATTGCTCAAAAATTAACTCTGTTTAATCGCTTTCAAACCTACTCTCTAAGGGTTTTTCGGGGTGCTGAACACGAATCTGAAGTCCTTTTTCGATAAAACGCTTCCTTCATGGTTATTTTCGCGTTTTTTCATCAAAATTGCTCAAAAATAAACTCTGTTTAATCGCTTTCAAACCTACTCTCTAAGGGGTTTTCGGGGTGCTGAACACGAATCTGAAGTCCTTTTTTTCGATAAAACGCTTCCTTCATGGTTATTTTCGCGTTTTTTCATCAAAATTGCTCAAAAATTAACTCTGTTTAATCGCTTTCAAACCTACTCTCTAAGGGGTTTTCGGGGTGCTGAACACGAATCTGAAGTCCGTTTTTCGATAAAACGCTTCCTTCATGGTTATTTTCGCGTTTTTTCATCAAAATTGCTCAAAAATTAACTCTGTTTAATCGCTTTCAAACCTACTCTCTAAGGGGTTTTCGGGGTGCTGAACACGAATCTGAAGTCCGTTTTTCGATAAAACGCTTCCTTCATGGTTATTTTCGCGTTTTTTCATCAAAATTGCTCAAAAATTAACTCTGTTTAATCGCTTTCAAACCTACTCTCTAAGGGGTTTTTCGGGGTGCTGAACACGAATCTGAAGTCCGTTTTTCGATAAAACGCTTCCTTCATGGTTATTTTCGCGTTTTTTCATCAAAATTGCTCAAAAATTAACTCTGTTTAATCGCTTTCAAACCTACTCTCTAAGGGGTTTTTCGGGGTGCTGAACACGAATCTGAAGTCCGTTTTTCGATAAAACGCTTCCTTCATGGTTATTTTCGCGTTTTTTCATCAAAATTGGGGTGCTGAACCTGAATCTGAAGTCCTTTTTTCGATAAAACGCTTCCTTCATGGTTATTTTCGCGTTTTTTCATCAAAATTGCTCAAAAATTAACTCTGTTTAATCGCTTTCAAACCTACTCTCTAAGGGGTTTTTTCGGGGTGCTGAACACGAATCTGCAGGCCTTTTTTCGATAAAACGCTTCCTTCATGGTTATTTTCGCGTTTTTCATCAAAATTGCTCAAAAATTAACTCTGTTTAATCGCTTTCAAACCTACTCTCTAAGGGGTTTTCGGGGTGCTGAACACGAATCTGAAGTCCTTTTTTCGATAAAACGCTTCCTTCATGGTTATTTTCGCGTTTTTTCATCAAAATTGCTCAAAAATTAACTCTGTTTAATCGCTTTCAAACCTACTCTCTAAGGGGTTTTTCGGGGTGCTGAACACGAATCTGAAGTCCTTTTTTCGATAAAACGCTTCCTTCATGGTTATTTTCGCGTTTTTTCATCAAAATTGCTCAAAAATTAACTCTGTTTAATCGCTTTCAAACCTACTCTCTAAGGGGTTTTCGGGGTGCTGAACACGAATCTGAAGTCCTTTTTCGATAAAACGCTTCCTTCATGGTTATTTTCGCGTTTTTTCATCAAAATTGCTCAAAAATTAACTCTGTTTAATCGCTTTCAAACCTACTCTCTAAGGGGTTTTCGGGGTGCTGAACACGAATCTGAAGTCCTTTTTTCGATAAAACGCTTCCTTCATGGTTATTTTCGCGTTTTTTCATCAAAATTGCTCAAAAATTAACTCTGTTTAATCGCTTTCAAACCTACTCTCTAAGGGGTTTTCGGGGTGCTGAACACGAATCTGAAGTCCTTTTTTCGATAAAACGCTTCCTTCATGGTTATTTTCGCGTTTTTTCATCAAAATTGCTCAAAAATAAACTCTGATTAATCGCTTTCAAACCTACTCTCTAAGGGGTTTTCAGGGTGCTGAACACGAATCTGAAGTCCTTTTTCGATAAAACGCTTCCTTCATGGTTATTTTCGCGTTTTTCATCAAAATTACTCAAAAATAAACTCTGTTTTCGGGGGTGCTGAACACGAATCTGAAGTCCGTTTTCGATAAAACGCTTCCTTCATGGTTATTTTCGCGATTTTTTCATCAAAATTGCTCAAAAATTAACTCTGTTTAATCCCTTTCAAACCTACTCTCTAAGGGGTTTTTCGGGGTGCTGAACACGAATCTGAAGTCCGTTTTTCGATAAAACGCTTCCTTCATGGTTATTTTCGCGATTTTTCATCAAAATTGCTCAAAAATTAACTCTGTTTAATCGCTTTCAAACCTACTCTCTAAGGGGTTTTCGGGGGTGCTGAACACGAATCTGAAGTCCGTTTTTCGATAAAACGCTTCCTTCATGGTTATTTTCGCGTTTTTTCATCAAAATTGCTCAAAAATTAACTCTGTTTAATCGCTTTCAAACCTACTCTCTAAGGGGTTTTCGGGGTGCTGAACACGAATCTCGAAGTCCGTTTTTTCGATAAAACGCTTCCTTCTTGGTTATTTTCGCGTTTTTTCATCAAAATTGCTCAAAAATTAACTCTGTTTAATCGCTTTCAAACCTACTCTCTAAGGGGTTTTTCGGGGTGCTGAACACGAATCTGAAGTCCGTTTTTCGATAAAACGCTTCCTTCATGGTTATTTTCGCGTTTTTTCATCAAAATTGCTCAAAAATTAACTCTGTTTAATCGCTTTCAAACCTACTCTCTAAGGGGTTTTCGGGGTGCTGAACACGAATCTGAAGTCCGTTTTTCGATAAAACGCTTCCTTCATGGTTATTTTCGCGTTTTTTCATCAAAATTGCTCAAAAATTAACTCTGTTTAATCGCTTTCAAACCTACTCTCTAAGGGGTTTTTCGGGGTGCTGAACACGAATCTGAAGTCCTTTTTTCGATAAAACGCTTCCTTCATGGTTATTTTCGCGTTTTTTCATCAAAATTGCTCAAAAATTAACTCTGTTTAATCGCTTTCAAACCTACTCTCTAAGGGGTTTTTCGGGGTGCTGAACACGAATCTGAAGTCCTTTTTTCGATAAAACGCTTCCTTCATGGTTATTTTCGCGTTTTTTCATCAAAATTGCTCAAAAATTAACTCTGTTTAATCGCTTTCAAACCTACTCTCTAAGGGGTTTTCGGGGTGCTGAACACGAATCTGAAGTCCTTTTTTCGATAAAACGCTTCCTTCATGGTTATTTTCGCGTTTTTTCATCAAAATTGCTCAAAAATTAACTCTGTTTAATCGCTTTCAAACCTACTCTCTAAGGGGTTTTCGGGGTGCTGAACACGAATCTGAAGTCCTTTTTTCGATAAAACGCTTCCTTCATGGTTATTTTCGCGTTTTTTCATCAAAATTGCTCAAAAATTAACTCTGTTTAATCGCTTTCAAACCTACTCTCTAAGGGGTTTTTCGGGGTGCTGAACACGAATCTGAAGTCCGTTTTTCGATAAAACGCTTCCTTCATGGTTATTTTCGCGTTTTTCATCAAAATTGCTCAAAAATTAACTCTGTTTAATCGCTTTCAAACCTACTCTCTAAGGGGTTTTTCGGGGTGCTGAACACGAATCTGAAGTCCGTTTTTCGATAAAACGCTTCCTTCATGGTTATTTTCGCGTTTTTCATCAAAATTGCTCAAAAATTAACTCTGTTTAATCCTTTCAAACCTACTCTCTAAGGGGTTTTTCGGGGTGCTGAACACGAATCTGAAGTCCGTTTTTCGATAAAACGCTTCCTTCATGGTTATTTTCGCGTTTTTCATCAAAATTGCTCAAAAATTAACTCTGTTTAATCGCTTTCAAACCTACTCTCTAAGGGGTTTTTCGGGGTGCTGAACACGAATCTGAAGTCCGTTTTCGATAAAACGCTTCCTTCATGGTTATTTTCGCGTTTTTTCATCAAAATTGCTCAAAAATTAACTCTGTTTAATCGCTTTCAAACCTACTCTCTAAGGGGTTTTCGGGGTGCTGAACACGAATCTGAAGTCCTTTTTTCGATAAAACGCTTCCTTCATGGTTATTTTCGCGTTTTTTCATCAAAATTGCTCAAAAATTAACTCTGTTTAATCGCTTTCAAACCTACTCTCTAAGGGGTTTTCGGGGTGCTGAACACGAATCTGAAGTCCGTTTTTCGATAAAACGCTTCCTTCATGGTTATTTTCGCGTTTTTTCATCAAAATTGCTCAAAAATTAACTCTGTTTAATCGCTTTCAAACCTACTCTCTAAGGGGTTTTTCGGGGTGCTGAACACGAATCTGAAGTCCGTTTTTCGATAAAACGCTTCCTTCATGGTTATTTTCGCGTTTTTTCATCAAAATTGCTCAAAAATTAACTCTGTTTAATCGCTTTCAAACCTACTCTCTAAGGGGTTTTTCGGGGTGCTGAACACGAATCTGAAGTCCGTTTTTCGATAAAACGCTTCCTTCATGGTTATTTTCGCGTTTTTTCATCAAAATTGCTCAAAAATTAACTCTGTTTAATCGCTTTCAAACCTACTCTCTAAGGGGTTTTTCGGGGTGCTGAACACGAATCTGAAGTCCTTTTTTCGATAAAACGCTTCCTTCATGGTTATTTTCGCGTTTTTCATCAAAATTGCTCAAAAATTAACTCTGTTTAATCGCTTTCAAACCTACTCTCTAAGGGGTTTTTCGGGGTGCTGAACACGAATCTGAAGTCCGTTTTTCGATAAAACGCTTCCTTCATGGTTATTTTCGCGTTTTTTCATCAAAATTGCTCAAAAATTAACTCTGTTTAATCGCTTTCAAACCTACTCTCTAAGGGGTTTTTCGGGGTGCTGAACACGAATCTGAAGTCCGTTTTTCGATAAAACGCTTCCTTCATGGTTATTTTCGCGTTTTTTCATCAAAATTGCTCAAAAATTAACTCTGTTTAATCGCTTTCAAACCTACTCTCTAAGGGGTTTTTCGGGGTGCTGAACACGAATCTGAAGTCCTTTTTTCGATAAAACGCTTCCTTCATGGTTATTTTCGCGTTTTTTCATCAAAATTGCTCAAAAATTAACTCTGTTTAATCGCTTTCAAACCTACTCTCTAAGGGGTTTTCGGGGTGCTGAACACGAATCTGAAGTCCGTTTTTCGATAAAACGCTTCCTTCATGGTTATTTTCGCGTTTTTTCATCAAAATTGCTCAAAAATTAACTCTGTTTAATCGCTTTCAAACCTACTCTCTAAGGGGTTTTCGGGGTGCTGAACACGAATCTGAAGTCCGTTTTTCGATAAAACGCTTCCTTCATGGTTATTTTCGCGTTTTTTCATCAAAATTGCTCAAAAATTAACTCTGTTTAATCGCTTTCAAACCTACTCTCTAAGGGGTTTTTTCGGGGTGCTGAACACGAATCTGAAGTCCGTTTTTCGATAAAACGCTTCCTTCATAGTTATTTTCGCGTTTTTTTCATCAAAATTGCTCAAAAATTAACTCTGTTTAATCGCTTTCAAACCTACTCTCTAAGGGGTTTTTCGGGGTGCTGAACACGAATCTGAAGTCCGTTTTTTCGATAAAACGCTTCCTTCATGGTTATTTTCGCGTTTTTTCATCAAAATTGCTCAAAAATTGCTCAAAATTATCTCTGTTTAATCGCTTTCAAACCTACTCTCTAAGGGGTTTTTCGGGGTGCTGAACACGAATCTGAAGTCCTTTTTTCGATAAAACGCTTCCTTCATGGTTATTTTCGCGTTTTTTCATCAAAATTGCTCAAAAATTAACTCTGTTTAATCGCTTTCAAACCTACTCTCTAAGGGGTTTTTCGGGGTGCTGAACACGAATCTGAAGTCCTTTTTTCGATAAAACGCTTCCTTCATGGTTATTTTCGCGTTTTTTCATCAAAATTGCTCAAAAATTAACTCTGTTTAATCGCTTTCAAACCTACTCTCTAAGGGGTTTTTCGGGGTGCTGAACACGAATCTGAAGTCCTTTTTTCGATAAAACGCTTCCTTCATGGTTATTTTCGCGTTTTTTCATCAAAATTGCTCAAAAATTAACTCTGTTTAATCGCTTTCAAACCTACTCTCTAAGGGGTTTTTCGGGGTGCTGAACACGAATCTGAAGTCCTTTTTTCGATAAAACGCTTCCTTCATGGTTATTTTCGCGTTTTTTCATCAAAATTGCTCAAAAATTAACTCTGTTTAATCGCTTTCAAACCTACTCTCTAAGGGGTTTTTCGGGGTGCTGAACACGAATCTGAAGTCCTTTTTCGATAAAACGCTTCCTTCATGGTTATTTTCGCGTTTTTTCATCAAAATTGCTCAAAAATTAACTCTGTTTAATCGCTTTCAAACCTACTCTCTAAGGGGTTTTTCGGGGTGCTGAACACGAATCTGAAGTCCTTTTTTCGATAAAACGCTTCCTTCATGGTTATTTTCGCGTTTTTTCATCAAAATTGCTCAAAAATTAACTCTGTTTAATCGCTTTCAAACCTACTCTCTAAGGGGTTTTCGGGGTGCTGAACACGAATCTGAAGTCCTTTTTCGATAAAACGCTTCCTTCATGGTTATTTTCGCGTTTTTTCATCAAAATTGCTCAAAAATTACTCTGTTTAATCGCTTTCAAACCTACTCTCTAAGGGGTTTTTCGGGGTGCTGAACACGAATCTGAAGTCCTTTTTTCGATAAAACGCTTCCTTCATGGTTATTTTCGCGTTTTTTCATCAAAATTGCTCAAAAATTAACTCTGTTTAATCGCTTTCAAACCTACTCTCTAAGGGGTTTTCGGGGTGCTGAACACGAATCTGAAGTCCTTTTTCGATAAAACGCTTCCTTCATGGTTATTTTCGCGTTTTTTCATCAAAATTGCTCAAAAATTAACTCTGTTTAATCGCTTTCAAACCTACTCTCTAAGGGGTTTTTCGGGGTGCTGAACACGAATCTGAAGTCCGTTTTTCGATAAAACGCTTCCTTCATGGTTATTTTCGCGTTTTTTCATCAAAATTGCTCAAAAATAAACTCTGTTTAATCGCTTTCAAACCTACTCTCTAAGGGGTTTTTCGGGGTGCTGAACACGAATCTGAAGTCCTTTTTTCGATAAAACGCTTCCTTCATGGTTATTTTCGCGTTTTTTCATCAAAATTGCTCAAAAATTAACTCTGTTTAATCGCTTTCAAACCTACTCTCTAAGGGGTTTTTCGGGGTGCTGAACACGAATCTGAAGTCCGTTTTTCGATAAAACGCTTCCTTCATGGTTATTTTCGCGTTTTTTCATCAAAATTGCTCAAAAATTAACTCTGTTTAATCGCTTTCAAACCTACTCTCTAAGGGGTTTTTCGGGGTGCTGAACACGAATCTGAAGTCCTTTTTTCGATAAAACGCTTCCTTCATGGTTATTTTCGCGTTTTTTCATCAAAATTGCTCAAAAATTAACTCTGTTTAATCGCTTTCAAACCTACTCTCTAAGGGGTTTTTCGGGGTGCTGAACACGAATCTGAAGTCCTTTTTTCGATAAAACGCTTCCTTCATGGTTATTTTCGCGTTTTTTCATCAAAATTGCTCAAAAATTAACTCTGTTTAATCGCTTTCAAACCTACTCTCTAAGGGGTTTTCGAGGTGCTGAACACGAATCTGAAGTCCTTTTTTCGATAAAACGCTTCCTTCATGGTTATTTTCGCGTTTTTTCATCAAAATTGCTCAAAAATTAACTCTGTTTAATCGCTTTCAAACCTACTCTCTAACGGGTTTTTCGGGGTGCTGAACACGAATCTGAAGTCCTTTTTACGATAAAACGCTTCCTTCATGGTTATTTTTCGCGTTTTTTCATCAAAATTGCTCAAAAATTAACTCTGTTTAATCGCTTTCAAACCTACTCTCTAAGGGGTTTTTCGGGGTGCTGAACACGAATCTGAAGTCCTTTTTTCGATAAAACGCTTCCTTCATGGTTATTTTCGCGTTTTTTCATCAAAATTGCTCAAAAATTAACTCTGTTTAATCGCTTTCAAACCTACTCTCTAAGGGGTTTTTCGGGGTGCTGAACACGAATCTGAAGTCCTTTTTTCGATAAAACGCTTCCTTCATGGTTATTTTCGCGTTTTTTCATCAAAATTGCTCAAAAATTAACTCTGTTTAATCGCTTTCAAACCTACTCTCTAAGGGGTTTTTCGGGGTGCTGAACACGAATCTGAAGTCCTTTTTTCGATAAAACGCTTCCTTCATGGTTATTTTCGCGTTTTTTCATCAAAATTGCTCAAAAATAAACTCTGTTTAATCGCTTTCAAACCTACTCTCTAAGGGGTTTTTCGGGGTGCTGAACACGAATCTGAAGTCCTTTTTTCGATAAAACGCTTCCTTCATGGTTATTTTCGCGTTTTTTCATCAAAATTGCTCAAAAATAAACTCTGTTTAATCGCTTTCAAACCTACTCTCTAAGGGGTTTTTCGGGGTGCTGAACACGAATCTGAAGTCCTTTTTTCGATAAAACGCTTCCTTCATGGTTATTTTCGCGTTTTTTCATCAAAATTGCTCAAAAATTAACTCTGTTTAATCGCTTTCAAACCTACTCTCTAAGGGGTTTTTCGGGGTGCTGAACACGAATCTGAAGTCCTTTTTTCGATAAAACGCTTCCTTCATGGTTATTTTCGCGTTTTTTCATCAAAATTGCTCAAAAATTAACTCTGTTTAATCGCTTTCAAACCTACTCTCTAAGGGGTTTTTCGGGGTGCTGAACACGAATCTGAAGTCCTTTTTTCGATAAAACGCTTCCTTCATGGTTATTTTCGCGTTTTTTCATCAAAATTGCTCAAAAATTAACTCTGTTTAATCGCTTTCAAACCTACTCTCTAAGGGGTTTTTCGGGGTGCTGAACACGAATCTGAAGTCCTTTTTTCGATAAAACGCTTCCTTCATGGTTATTTTCGCGTTTTTTCATCAAAATTGCTCAAAAATTAACTCTGTTTAATCGCTTTCAAACCTACTCTCTAAGGGGTTTTTCGGGGTGCTGAACACGAATCTGAAGTCCGTTTTTCGATAAAACGCTTCCTTCATGGTTATTTTCGCGTTTTTTCATCAAAATTGCTCAAAAATTAACTCTGTTTAATCGCTTTCAAACCTACTCTCTAAGGGGTTTTTCGGGGTGCTGAACACGAATCTGAAGTCCTTTTTTCGATAAAACGCTTCCTTCATGGTTATTTTCGCGTTTTTTCATCAAAATTGCTCAAAAATAAACTCTGTTTAATCGCTTTCAAACCTACTCTCTAAGGGGTTTTTCGGGGTGCTGAACACGAATCTGAAGTCCGTTTTTCGATAAAACGCTTCCTTCATGGTTATTTTCGCGTTTTTTCATCAAAATTGCTCAAAAATTAACTCTGTTTAATCGCTTTCAAACCTACTCTCTAAGGGGTTTTTCGGGGTGCTGAACACGAATCTGAAGTCCGTTTTTCGATAAAACGCTTCCTTCATGGTTATTTTCGCGTTTTTTCATCAAAATTGCTCAAAAATAAACTCTGTTTAATCGCTTTCAAACCTACTCTCTAAGGGGTTTTTCGGGGTGCTGAACACGAATCTGAAGTCCTTTTTTCGATAAAACGCTTCCTTCATGGTTATTTTCGCGTTTTTTCATCAAAATTGCTCAAAAATTAACTCTGTTTAATCGCTTTCAAACCTACTCTCTAAGGGGTTTTTCGGGGTGCTGAACACGAATCTGAAGTCCTTTTTTCGATAAAACGCTTCCTTCATGGTTATTTTCGCGTTTTTTCATCAAAATTGCTCAAAAATTAACTCTGTTTAATCGCTTTCAAACCTACTCTCTAAGGGGTTTTTCGGGGTGCTGAACACGAATCTGAAGTCCTTTTTTCGATAAAACGCTTCCTTCATGGTTATTTTCGCGTTTTTTCATCAAAATTGCTCAAAAATTAACTCTGTTTAATCGCTTTCAAACCTACTCTCTAAGGGGTTTTTCGGGGTGCTGAACACGAATCTGAAGTCCGTTTTTCGATAAAACGCTTCCTTCATGGTTATTTTCGCGTTTTTTCATCAAAATTGCTCAAAAATTAACTCTGTTTAATCGCTTTCAAACCTACTCTCTAAGGGGTTTTTCGGGGTGCTGAACACGAATCTGAAGTCCTTTTTTCGATAAAACGCTTCCTTCATGGTTATTTTCGCGTTTTTTCATCAAAATTGCTCAAAAATTAACTCTGTTTAATCGCTTTCAAACCTACTCTCTAAGGGGTTTTTCGGGGTGCTGAACACGAATCTGAAGTCCTTTTTTCGATAAAACGCTTCCTTCATGGTTATTTTCGCGTTTTTTCATCAAAATTGCTCAAAAATTAACTCTGTTTAATCGCTTTCAAACCTACTCTCTAAGGGGTTTTTCGGGGTGCTGAACACGAATCTGAAGTCCTTTTTTCGATAAAACGCTTCCTTCATGGTTATTTTCGCGTTTTTTCATCAAAATTGCTCAAAAATTAACTCTGTTTAATCGCTTTCAAACCTACTCTCTAAGGGGTTTTTCGGGGTGCTGAACACGAATCTGAAGTCCTTTTTTCGATAAAACGCTTCCTTCATGGTTATTTTCGCGTTTTTTCATCAAAATTGCTCAAAAATTAACTCTGTTTAATCGCTTTCAAACCTACTCTCTAAGGGGTTTTTCGGGGTGCTGAACACGAATCTGAAGTCCTTTTTTCGATAAAACGCTTCCTTCATGGTTATTTTCGCGTTTTTTCATCAAAATTGCTCAAAAATTAACTCTGTTTAATCGCTTTCAAACCTACTCTCTAAGGGGTTTTTCGGGGTGCTGAACACGAATCTGAAGTCCTTTTTTCGATAAAACGCTTCCTTCATGGTTATTTTCGCGTTTTTTCATCAAAATTGCTCAAAAATTAACTCTGTTTAATCGCTTTCAAACCTACTCTCTAAGGGGTTTTTCGGGGTGCTGAACACGAATCTGAAGTCCTTTTTTCGATAAAACGCTTCCTTCATGGTTATTTTCGCGTTTTTTCATCAAAATTGCTCAAAAATTAACTCTGTTTAATCGCTTTCAAACCTACTCTCTAAGGGGTTTTTCGGGGTGCTGAACACGAATCTGAAGTCCTTTTTTCGATAAAACGCTTCCTTCATGGTTATTTTCGCGTTTTTTCATCAAAATTGCTCAAAAATTAACTCTGTTTAATCGCTTTCAAACCTACTCTCTAAGGGGTTTTTCGGGGTGCTGAACACGAATCTGAAGTCCGTTTTTCGATAAAACGCTTCCTTCATGGTTATTTTCGCGTTTTTTCATCAAAATTGCTCAAAAATTAACTCTGTTTAATCGCTTTCAAACCTACTCTCTAAGGGGTTTTTCGGGGTGCTGAACACGAATCTGAAGTCCTTTTTTCGATAAAACGCTTCCTTCATGGTTATTTTCGCGTTTTTTCATCAAAATTGCTCAAAAATTAACTCTGTTTAATCGCTTTCAAACCTACTCTCTAAGGGGTTTTTCGGGGTGCTGAACACGAATCTGAAGTCCTTTTTTCGATAAAACGCTTCCTTCATGGTTATTTTCGCGTTTTTTCATCAAAATTGCTCAAAAATTAACTCTGTTTAATCGCTTTCAAACCTACTCTCTAGGGGTTTTTCGGGGTGCTGAACACGAATCTGAAGTCCTTTTTTCGATAAAACGCTTCCTTCATGGTTATTTTCGCGTTTTTTCATCAAAATTGCTCAAAAATTAACTCTGTTTAATCGCTTTCAAACCTACTCTCTAAGGGGTTTTTCGGGGTGCTGAACACGAATCTGAAGTCCTTTTTTCGATAAAACGCTTCCTTCATGGTTATTTTCGCGTTTTTTCATCAAAATTGCTCAAAAATTAACTCTGTTTAATCGCTTTCAAACCTACTCTCTAAGGGGTTTTTCGGGGTGCTGAACACGAATCTGAAGTCCTTTTTTCGATAAAACGCTTCCTTCATGGTTATTTTCGCGTTTTTTCATCAAAATTGCTCAAAAATTAACTCTGTTTAATCGCTTTCAAACCTACTCTCTAAGGGGTTTTTCGGGGTGCTGAACACGAATCTGAAGTCCTTTTTTCGATAAAACGCTTCCTTCATGGTTATTTTCGCGTTTTTTCATCAAAATTGCTCAAAAATTAACTCTGTTTAATCGCTTTCAAACCTACTCTCTAAGGGGTTTTTCGGGGTGCTGAACACGAATCTGAAGTCCTTTTTTCGATAAAACGCTTCCTTCATGGTTATTTTCGCGTTTTTTCATCAAAATTGCTCAAAAATTAACTCTGTTTAATCGCTTTCAAACCTACTCTCTAAGGGGTTTTTCGGGGTGCTGAACACGAATCTGAAGTCCTTTTTTCGATAAAACGCTTCCTTCATGGTTATTTTCGCGTTTTTTCATCAAAATTGCTCAAAAATTAAACTCTGTTTAATCGCTTTCAAACCTACTCTCTAAGGGGTTTTTCGGGGTGCTGAACACGAATCTGAAGTCCTTTTTTCGATAAAACGCTTCCTTCATGGTTATTTTCGCGTTTTTTCATCAAAATTGCTCAAAAATTAACTCTGTTTAATCGCTTTCAAACCTACTCTCTAAGGGGTTTTTCGGGGTGCTGAACACGAATCTGAAGTCCTTTTTTCGATAAAACGCTTCCTTCATGGTTATTTTCGCGTTTTTTCATCAAAATTGCTCAAAAATTAACTCTGTTTAATCGCTTTCAAACCTACTCTCTAAGGGGTTTTTCGGGGTGCTGAACACGAATCTGAAGTCCTTTTTTCGATAAAACGCTTCCTTCATGGTTATTTTCGCGTTTTTTCATCAAAATTGCTCAAAAATTAACTCTGTTTAATCGCTTTCAAACCTACTCTCTAAGGGGTTTTTCGGGGTGCTGAACACGAATCTGAAGTCCTTTTTTCGATAAAACGCTTCCTTCATGGTTATTTTCGCGTTTTTTCATCAAAATTGCTCAAAAATTAACTCTGTTTAATCGCTTTCAAACCTACTCTCTAAGGGGTTTTTCGGGGTGCTGAACACGAATCTGAAGTCCTTTTTCGATAAAACGCTTCCTTCATGGTTATTTTCGCGTTTTTTCATCAAAATTGCTCAAAAATTAACTCTGTTTAATCGCTTTCAAACCTACTCTCTAAGGGGTTTTTCGGGGTGCTGAACACGAATCTGAAGTCCGTTTTTCGATAAAACGCTTCCTTCATGGTTATTTTCGCGTTTTTTCATCAAAATTGCTCAAAAATTAACTCTGTTTAATCGCTTTCAAACCTACTCTCTAAGGGGTTTTTCGGGGTGCTGAACACGAATCTGAAGTCCTTTTTTCGATAAAACGCTTCCTTCATGGTTATTTTCGCGTTTTTTCATCAAAATTGCTCAAAAATTAACTCTGTTTAATCGCTTTCAAACCTACTCTCTAAGGGGTTTTTCGGGGTGCTGAACACGAATCTGAAGTCCGTTTTTCGATAAAACGCTTCCTTCATGGTTATTTTCGCGTTTTTTCATCAAAATTGCTCAAAAATTAACTCTGTTTAATCGCTTTCAAACCTACTCTCTAAGGGGTTTTTCGGGGTGCTGAACACGAATCTGAAGTCCGTTTTTCGATAAAACGCTTCCTTCATGGTTATTTTCGCGTTTTTTCATCAAAATTGCTCAAAAATTAACTCTGTTTAATCGCTTTCAAACCTACTCTCTAAGGGGTTTTTCGGGGTGCTGAACACGAATCTGAAGTCCTTTTTCGATAAAACGCTTCCTTCATGGTTATTTTCGCGTTTTTTCATCAAAATTGCTCAAAAATTAACTCTGTTTAATCGCTTTCAAACCTACTCTCTAAGGGGTTTTTCGGGGTGCTGAACACGAATCTGAAGTCCTTTTTCGATAAAACGCTTCCTTCATGGTTATTTTCGCGTTTTTTCATCAAAATTGCTCAAAAATTAACTCTGTTTAATCGCTTTCAAACCTACTCTCTAAGGGGTTTTTCGGGGTGCTGAACACGAATCTGAAGTCCTTTTTTCGATAAAACGCTTCCTTCATGGTTATTTTCGCGTTTTTTCATCAAAATTGCTCAAAAATTAACTCTGTTTAATCGCTTTCAAACCTACTCTCTAAGGGGTTTTTCGGGGTGCTGAACACGAATCTGAAGTCCGTTTTTCGATAAAACGCTTCCTTCATGGTTATTTTCGCGTTTTTTCATCAAAATTGCTCAAAAATTAACTCTGTTTAATCGCTTTCAAACCTACTCTCTAAGGGGTTTTTCGGGGTGCTGAACACGAATCTGAAGTCCGTTTTTCGATAAAACGCTTCCTTCATGGTTATTTTCGCGTTTTTTCATCAAAATTGCTCAAAAATTAACTCTGTTTAATCGCTTTCAAACCTACTCTCTAAGGGGTTTTTCGGGGTGCTGAACACGAATCTGAAGTCCGTTTTTCGATAAAACGCTTCCTTCATGGTTATTTTCGCGTTTTTTCATCAAAATTGCTCAAAAATTAACTCTGTTTAATCGCTTTCAAACCTACTCTCTAAGGGGTTTTTCGGGGTGCTGAACACGAATCTGAAGTCCGTTTTTCGATAAAACGCTTCCTTCATGGTTATTTTCGCGTTTTTTCATCAAAATTGCTCAAAAATTAACTCTGTTTAATCGCTTTCAAACCTACTCTCTAAGGGGTTTTTCGGGGTGCTGAACACGAATCTGAAGTCCGTTTTTCGATAAAACGCTTCCTTCATGGTTATTTTCGCGTTTTTTCATCAAAATTGCTCAAAAATTAACTCTGTTTAATCGCTTTCAAACCTACTCTCTAAGGGGTTTTTCGGGGTGCTGAACACGAATCTGAAGTCCGTTTTTCGATAAAACGCTTCCTTCATGGTTATTTTCGCGTTTTTTCATCAAAATTGCTCAAAAATTAACTCTGTTTAATCGCTTTCAAACCTACTCTCTAAGGGGTTTTTCGGGGTGCTGAACACGAATCTGAAGTCCGTTTTTCGATAAAACGCTTCCTTCATGGTTATTTTCGCGTTTTTTCATCAAAATTGCTCAAAAATTAACTCTGTTTAATCGCTTTCAAACCTACTCTCTAAGGGGTTTTTCGGGGTGCTGAACACGAATCTGAAGTCCGTTTTTCGATAAAACGCTTCCTTCATGGTTATTTTCGCGTTTTTTCATCAAAATTGCTCAAAAATTAACTCTGTTTAATCGCTTTCAAACCTACTCTCTAAGGGGTTTTTCGGGGTGCTGAACACGAATCTGAAGTCCGTTTTTCGATAAAACGCTTCCTTCATGGTTATTTTCGCGTTTTTTCATCAAAATTGCTCAAAAATTAACTCTGTTTAATCGCTTTCAAACCTACTCTCTAAGGGGTTTTTCGGGGTGCTGAACACGAATCTGAAGTCCGTTTTTCGATAAAACGCTTCCTTCATGGTTATTTTCGCGATTTTTCATCAAAATTGCTCAAAAATTAACTCTGTTTAATCGCTTTCAAACCTACTCTCTAAGGGGTTTTTCGGGGTGCTGAACACGAATCTGAAGTCCGTTTTTCGATAAAACGCTTCCTTCATGGTTATTTTCGCGTTTTTTCATCAAAATTGCTCAAAAATTAACTCTGTTTAATCGCTTTCAAACCTACTCTCTAAGGGGTTTTTCGGGGTGCTGAACACGAATCTGAAGTCCGTTTTTCGATAAAACGCTTCCTTCATGGTTATTTTCGCGTTTTTTCATCAAAATTGCTCAAAAATTAACTCTGTTTAATCGCTTTCAAACCTACTCTCTAAGGGGTTTTTCGGGGTGCTGAACACGAATCTGAAGTCCGTTTTTCGATAAAACGCTTCCTTCATGGTTATTTTCGCGATTTTTCATCAAAATTGCTCAAAAATTAACTCTGTTTAATCCCTTTCAAACCTACTCTCTAAGGGGTTTTTCGGGGTGCTGAACACGAATCTGAAGTCCGTTTTTCGATAAAACGCTTCCTTCATGGTTATTTTCGCGATTCTACTCTCTGAGGGGTTTTTCGGGGTGCTGAACACGAATTCGAAGTCCGTTTTTCGATAAAACGCTTCCTTCATGGTTATTTTCGCGATTTTTCATCAAAATTGCTCAAAAATTATCTCTGTTTAATCCCTTTCAAACCTACTCTCTAAGGGTTTTTTCAGGGTGCTGAACACGAATTCGAAGTCCGTTTTTCGATAAAACGCTTCCTTCATGGTTATTTTCGCGATTTTTCATCAAAATTGCTCAAAAATTATCTCTGTTTAATCCCTTTCAAACCTACTCTCTAAGGGGTTTTCGGGGTGCTGAACACGAATTCGAAGTCCGTTTTTCGATAAAACGCTTCCTTCATGGTTATTTTCGCGATTTTTCATCAAAATTGCTCAAAAATTATCTCTGTTTAATCCCTTTCAAACCTACTCTCTAAGGGGTTTTTCGGGTGCTGAACACGAATTCGAAGTCCGTTTTTCGATAAAACGCTTCCTTCATGGTTATTTTCGCGATTTTTCATCAAAATTGCTCAAAAATTATCTCTGTTTAATCCCTTTCAAACCTACTCTCTAAGGGGTTTTTCGGGGTGCTGAACACGAATTCGAAGTCCGTTTTTCGATAAAACGCTTCCTTCATGGTTATTTTCGCGATTTTTCATCAAAATTGCTCAAAAATTATCTCTGTTTAATCCCTTTCAAACCTACTCTCTAAGGGGTTTTTCAAAAGTGCTGAACACGAATTCGAAGTCCGTTTTTCGATAAAACGCTTCCTTCATGGTTATTTTCGCGATTTTTCATCAAAATTGCTCAAAAATTATCTCTGTTTAATCCCTTTCAAACCTACTCTCTAAGGGAGTTTTTCGGGGTGCTGAACACGAATTCGAAGTCCGTTTTTCGATAAAACGCTTCCTTCATGGTTATTTTCGCGATTTTCATCAAAATTGCTCAAAAATTATCTCTGTTTAATCCCTTTCAAACCTACTCTCTAAGGGGTTTTTTTTCGGGGTGCTGAACACGAATTCGAAGTCCGTTTTTCGATAAAACGCTTCCTTCATGGTTATTTTCGCGATTTTTCATCAAAATTGCTCAAAAATTATCTCTGTTTAATCCCTTTCAAACCTACTCTCTAAGGGGTTTTTCGGGGTGCTGAACACGAATTCGAAGTCCGTTTTTCGATAAAACGCTTCCTTCATGGTTATTTTCGCGATTTTTCATCAAAATTGCTCAAAAATTATCTCTGTTTAATCCCTTTCAAACCTACTCTCTAAGGGGTTTTTCGGGGTGCTGAACACGAATTCGAAGTCCGTTTTTCGATAAAACGCTTCCTTCATGGTTATTTTCGCGATTTTCATCAAAATTGCTCAAAAATTATCTCTGTTTAATCCCTTTCAAACCTACTCTCTAAGGGGTTTTCGGGGTGCTGAACACGAATTCGAAGTCCGTTTTTCGATAAAACGCTTCCTTCATTCAAAAATTATCTCCGTTTAATCCCTTTCAAACCTACTCTCTAAGGGGTTTTTCGGGGTGCTGAACACGAATTCGAAGTCCGTTTTTCGATAAAACGCTTCCTTCATGGTTATTTTCGCGATTTTTCATCAAAATTGCTCAAAAATTATCTCTGTTTAATCCCTTTCAAACCTACTCTCTAAGGGGTTTTTCGGGGTGCTGAACACGAATTCGAAGTCCGTTTTTCGATAAAACGCTTCCTTCATGGTTATTTTCGCGATTTTTCATCAAAATTGCTCAAAAATTATCTCTGTTTAATCCCTTTCAAACCTACTCTCTAAGGGGTTTTTCGGGGTGCTGAACACGAATCTGAAGTCCGTTTTTCGATAAAACGCTTCCTTCATGGTTATTTTCGCGATTTTTCATCAAAATTGCTCAAAAATTATCTCTGTTTAATCCCTTTCAAACCTACTCTCTAAGGGGTTTTTCGGGGTGCTGAACACGAATTCGAAGTCCGTTTTTCGATAAAACGCTTCCTTCATGGTTATTTTCGCGATTTTTCATCAAAATTGCTCAAAAATTATCTCTGTTTAATCCCTTTCAAACCTACTCTCTAAGGGGTTTTTCGGGGTGCTGAACACGAATTCGAAGTCCGTTTTTCGATAAAACGCTTCCTTCATGGTTATTTTCGCGATTTTTCATCAAAATTGCTCAAAAATTATCTCTGTTTAATCCCTTTCAAACCTACTCTCTAAGGGGTTTTTCGGGGTGCTGAACACGAATTCGAAGTCCGTTTTTCGATAAAACGCTTCCTTCATGGTTATTTTCGCGATTTTTCATCAAAATTGCTCAAAAATTATCTCTGTTTAATCCCTTTCAAACCTACTCTCTAAGGGTCAAAAATTATCTCCGTTTAATCCCTTTCAAACTCACTCTCTAAGGGGTTTTTCGGGGTGCTGAACACGAATCTGAAGTCCGTTATTCGATAAAACGCTTCCTTCATGGTTAATTTCGCGATTTTTCATCAAAATTGCTCAAAAATTATCTCTGTTTAATCCCTTTCAAACCTACTCTCTAAGGGGTTTTTCGGGGTGCTGAACACGAATTGAAGTCCGTTTTTCGATAAAACGCTTCCTTCATGGTTATTTTCGCGATTTTTCATCAAAATTGCTCAAAAATTATCTCTGTTTAATCCCTTTCAAACCTACTCTCTAAGGGGTTTTTCGGGGTGCTGAACACGAATCTGAAGTCCGTTTTTCGATAAAACGCTTCCTTCATGGTTATTTTCGCGATTTTTCATCAAAATTGCTCAAAAATTATCTCTGTTTAATCCCTTTCAAACCTACTCTCTAAGGGGTTTTTCGGGGTGCTGAACACGAATCTGAAGTCCGTTTTTCGATAAAACGCTTCCTTCATGGTTATTTTCGCGATTTTTCATCAAAATTGCTCAAAAATTATCTCTGTTTAATCCCTTTCAAACCTACTCTCTAAGGGGTTTTTCGGGGTGCTGAACACGAATCTGAAGTCCGTTTTTCGATAAAACGCTTCCTTCATGGTTATTTTCGCGATTTTTCATCAAAATTGCTCAAAAATTATCTCTGTTTAATCCCTTTCAAACCTACTCTCTAAGGGGTTTTTCGGGGTGCTGAACACGAATCTGAAGTCCGTTTTTCGATAAAACGCTTCCTTCATGGTTATTTTCGCGATTTTTCATCAAAATTGCTCAAAAATTATCTCTGTTTAATCCCTTTCAAACCTACTCTCTAAGGGGTTTTTCGGGGTGCTGAACACGAATCTGAAGTCCGTTTTTCGATAAAACGCTTCCTTCATGGTTATTTTCGCGATTTTTCATCAAAATTGCTCAAAAATTATCTCTGTTTAATCCCTTTCAAACCTACTCTCTAAGGGGTTTTTCGGGGTGCTGAACACGAATCTGAAGTCCGTTTTTCGATAAAACGCTTCCTTCATGGTTATTTTCGCGATTTTTCATCAAAATTGCTCAAAAATTATCTCTGTTTAATCCCTTTCAAACCTACTCTCTAAGGGGTTTTTCGGGGTGCTGAACACGAATCTGAAGTCCGTTTTTCGATAAAACGCTTCCTTCATGGTTATTTTCGCGATTTTTCATCAAAATTGCTCAAAAATTATCTCTGTTTAATCCCTTTCAAACCTACTCTCTAAGGGGTTTTTCGGGGTGCTGAACACGAATCTGAAGTCCGTTTTTCGATAAAACGCTTCCTTCATGGTTATTTTCGCGATTTTTCATCAAAATTGCTCAAAAATTATCTCTGTTTAATCCCTTTCAAACCTACTCTCTAAGGGGTTTTTCGGGGTGCTGAACACGAATCTGAAGTCCTTTTTTCGATAAAACGCTTCCTTCATGGTTATTTTCGCGATTTTTCATAAAAATTGCTCAAAAATTATCTCCGTTTAATCCCTTTCAAACTCACTCTCTAAGGGGTTTTTCGGGGTGCTGAACACGAATCTGAAGTCCGTTATTCGATAAAACGCTTCCTTCGATTTTTCTTAATCCCTTTCAAACCTACTCTCTAAGGGGTTTTTCGGGGTGCTGAACACGAATCTGAAGTCCGTTTTTCGATAAAACGCTTCCTTCATGGTTATTTTCGCGATTTTTCATCAAAATTGCTCAAAAATTATCTCTGTTTAATCCCTTTCAAACCTACTCTCTAAGGGGTTTTTCGGGGTGCTGAACACGAATCTGAAGTCCGTTTTTCGATAAAACGCTTCCTTCATGGTTATTTTCGCGATTTTTCATCAAAATTGCTCAAAAATTATCTCTGTTTAATCCCTTTCAAACCTACTCTCTAAGGGGTTTTTCGGGGTGCTGAACACGAATCTGAAGTCCGTTTTTCGATAAAACGCTTCCTTCATGGTTATTTTCGCGATTTTTCATCAAAATTGCTCAAAAATTATCTCTGTTTAATCCCTTTCAAACCTACTCTCTAAGGGGTTTTTCGGGGTGCTGAACACGAATCTGAAGTCCGTTTTTCGATAAAACGCTTCCTTCATGGTTATTTTCGCGATTTTTCATCAAAATTGCTCAAAAATTATCTCTGTTTAATCCCTTTCAAACCTACTCTCTAAGGGGTTTTCGGGGTGCTGAACACGAATCTGAAGTCCGTTTTTCGATAAAACGCTTCCTTCATGGTTATTTTCGCGATTTTTCATCAAAATTGCTCAAAAATTATCTCTGTTTAATCCCTTTCAAACCTACTCTCTAAGGGGTTTTCGGGGTGCTGAACACGAATTGAAGTCCGTTTTTCGATAAAACGCTTCCTTCATGGTTATTTTCGCGATTTTTCATCAAAATTGCTCAAAAATTATCTCTGTTTAATCCCTTTCAAACCTACTCTCTAAGGGGTTTTTCGGGGTGCTGAACACGAATCTGAAGTCCGTTTTTCGATAAAACGCTTCCTTCATGGTTATTTTCGCGATTTTTCATCAAAATTGCTCAAAAATTATCTCTGTTTAATCCCTTTCAAACCTACTCTCTAAGGGGTTTTTCGGGGTGCTGAACACGAATCTGAAGTCCGTTTTTCGATAAAACGCTTCCTTCATGGTTATTTTCGCGATTTTTCATCAAAATTGCTCAAAAATTATCTCTGTTTAATCCCTTTCAAACCTACTCTCTAAGGGGTTTTTCGGGGTGCTGAACACGAATCTGAAGTCCGTTTTTCGATAAAACGCTTCCTTCATGGTTATTTTCGCGATTTTTCATCAAAATTGCTCAAAAATTATCTCTGTTTAATCCCTTTCAAACCTACTCTCTAAGGGGTTTTTCGGGGTGCTGAACACGAATCTGAAGTCCGTTTTTCGATAAAACGCTTCCTTCATGGTTATTTTCGCGATTTTTCATCAAAATTGCTCAAAAATTATCTCTGTTTAATCCCTTTCAAACCTACTCTCTAAGGGGTTTTTCGGGGTGCTGAACACGAATCTGAAGTCCGTTTTTCGATAAAACGCTTCCTTCATGGTTATTTTCGCGATTTTTCATCAAAATTGCTCAAAAATTATCTCTGTTTAATCCCTTTCAAACCTACTCTCTAAGGGGTTTTTCGGGGTGCTGAACACGAATCTGAAGTCCGTTTTTCGATAAAACGCTTCCTTCATGGTTATTTTCGCGATTTTTCATCAAAATTGCTCAAAAATTATCTCTGTTTAATCCCTTTCAAACCTACTCTCTAAGGGGTTTTTCGGGGTGCTGAACACGAATCTGAAGTCCGTTTTTCGATAAAACGCTTCCTTCATGGTTATTTTCGCGATTTTTCATCAAAATTGCTCAAAAATTATCTCTGTTTAATCCCTTTCAAACCTACTCTCTAAGGGGTTTTTCGGGGTGCTGAACACGAATCTGAAGTCCGTTTTTCGATAAAACGCTTCCTTCATGGTTATTTTCGCGATTTTTCATCAAAATTGCTCAAAAATTATCTCTGTTTAATCCCTTTCAAACCTACTCTCTAAGGGGTTTTTCGGGGTGCTGAACACGAATCTGAAGTCCGTTTTTCGATAAAACGCTTCCTTCATGGTTATTTTCGCGATTTTTCATCAAAATTGCTCAAAAATTATCTCTGTTTAATCCCTTTCAAACCTACTCTCTAAGGGGTTTTTCGGGGTGCTGAACACGAATCTGAAGTCCGTTTTTCGATAAAACGCTTCCTTCATGGTTATTTTCGCGATTTTTCATCAAAATTGCTCAAAAATTATCTCTGTTTAATCCCTTTCAAACCTACTCTCTAAGGGGTTTTTCGGGGTGCTGAACACGAATCTGAAGTCCGTTTTTCGATAAAACGCTTCCTTCATGGTTATTTTCGCGATTTTTCATCAAAATTGCTCAAAAATTATCTCTGTTTAATCCCTTTCAAACCTACTCTCTAAGGGGTTTTTCGGGGTGCTGAACACGAATCTGAAGTCCGTTTTTCGATAAAACGCTTCCTTCATGGTTATTTTCGCGATTTTTCATCAAAATTGCTCAAAAATTATCTCTGTTTAATCCCTTTCAAACCTACTCTCTAAGGGGTTTTTCGGGGTGCTGAACACGAATCTGAAGTCCGTTTTTCGATAAAACGCTTCCTTCATGGTTATTTTCGCGATTTTTCATCAAAATTGCTCAAAAATTATCTCTGTTTAATCCCTTTCAAACCTACTCTCTAAGGGGTTTTTCGGGGTGCTGAACACGAATCTGAAGTCCGTTTTTCGATAAAACGCTTCCTTCATGGTTATTTTCGCGATTTTTCATCAAAATTGCTCAAAAATTATCTCTGTTTAATCCCTTTCAAACCTACTCTCTAAGGGGTTTTTCGGGGTGCTGAACACGAATCTGAAGTCCGTTTTTCGATAAAACGCTTCCTTCATGGTTATTTTCGCGATTTTTCATCAAAATTGCTCAAAAATTATCTCTGTTTAATCCCTTTCAAACCTACTCTCTAAGGGGTTTTTCGGGGTGCTGAACACGAATCTGAAGTCCGTTTTTCGATAAAACGCTTCCTTCATGGTTATTTTCGCGAAAAATTGCTTTATCTCTTCCCTTTCAAACCTACTCTCTAAGGGGTTTTTCGGGGTGCTGAACACGAATGAAGTCCGTTTTTCGATAAAACGCTTCCTTCATGGTTATTTTCGCGATTTTTCATCAAAATTGCTCAAAAATTATCTCTGTTTAATCCCTTTCAAACCTACTCTCTAAGGGGTTTTTCGGGGTGCTGAACACGAATCTGAAGTCCGTTTTTCGATAAAACGCTTCCTTCATGGTTATTTTCGCGATTTTTCATCAAAATTGCTCAAAAATTATCTCTGTTTAATCCCTTTCAAACCTACTCTCTAAGGGGTTTTTCGTGCTGAACACGAATCTGAAGTCCGTTTTTCGATAAAACGCTTCCTTCATGGTTATTTTCGCGATTTTTCATCAAAATTGCTCAAAAATTATCTCTGTTTAATCCCTTTCAAACCTACTCTCTAAGGGGTTTTTCGGGGTGCTGAACACGAATCTGAAGTCCGTTTTTCGATAAAACGCTTCCTTCATGGTTATTTTCGCGATTTTTCATCAAAATTGCTCAAAAATTATCTCTGTTTAATCCCTTTCAAACCTACTCTCTAAGGGGTTTTTCGGGGTGCTGAACACGAATCTGAAGTCCGTTTTTCGATAAAACGCTTCCTTCATGGTTATTTTCGCGATTTTTCATCAAAATTGCTCAAAAATTAACTCTGTTTAATCGCTTTCAAACCTACTCTCTAAGGGGTTTTTCGGGGTGCTGAACACGAATCTGAAGTCCGTTTTTCGATAAAACGCTTCCTTCATGGTTATTTTCGCGTTTTTTCATCAAAATTGCTCAAAAATTAAACTCTGTTTAATCCTTTCAAACCTACTCTCTAAGGGGTTTTTCGGGGTGCTGAACACGAATCTGAAGTCCGTTTTTCGATAAAACGCTTCCTTCATGGTTATTTTCGCGATTTTTCATCAAAATTGCTCAAAAATTATCTCTGTTTAATCCCTTTCAAACCTACTCTCTAAGGGGTTTTTCGGGGTGCTGAACACGAATCTGAAGTCCGTTTTTCGATAAAACGCTTCCTTCATGGTTATTTTCGCGATTTTTCATCAAAATTGTTCAAAAATTATCTC
>JAVIWC010001791.1:0-29748 GCA_031894815.1 Creontiades dilutus | reverse complement strand
TCCGTTTTTCATAAAACGCTTCCTTCATGGTTATTTTCGCGTTTTTTCATCAAAATTGCTCAAAAATTAACTCTGTTTAATCGCTTTCAAACCCTACTCTCTAAGGGGTTTTTCGGGGTGCTGAACACGAATCTGAAGTCCTTTTTTCGATAAAACGCTTCCTTCATGGTTATTTTCGCGTTTTTTCATCAAAATTGCTCAAAAATAAACTCTGTTTAATCGCTTTCAAACCTACTCTCTAAGGGGTTTTTCGGGGTGCTGAACACGAATCTGAAGTCCTTTTTCGATAAAACGCTTCCTTCATGGTTATTTTCGCGTTTTTTCATCAAAATTGCTCAAAAATTAACTCTGTTTAATCGCTTTCAAACCTACTCTCTAAGGGGTTTTTCGGGGTGCTGAACACGAATCTGAAGTCCTTTTTTCGATAAAACGCTTCCTTCATGGTTATTTTCGCGTTTTTTCATCAAAATTGCTCAAAAATAAACTCTGTTTAATCGCTTTCAAACCTACTCTCTAAGGGGTTTTCGGGGGTGCTGAACACGAATCTGAAGTCCTTTTTTCGATAAAACGCTTCCTTCATGGTTATTTTCGCGTTTTTTCATCAAAATTGCTCAAAAATTAACTCTGTTTAATCGCTTTCAAACCTACTCTCTAAGGGGTTTTTCGGGGTGCTGAACACGAATCTGAAGTCCTTTTTTCGATAAAACGCTTCCTTCATGGTTATTTTCGCGTTTTTTCATCAAAATTGCTCAAAAATTAACTCTGTTTAATCGCTTTCAAACCTACTCTCTAAGGGGTTTTTCGGGGTGCTGAACACGAATCTGAAGTCCTTTTTTCGATAAAACGCTTCCTTCATGGTTATTTTCGCGTTTTTTCATCAAAATTGCTCAAAAATTAACTCTGTTTAATCGCTTTCAAACCTACTCTCTAAGGGGTTTTTCGGGGTGCTGAACACGAATCTGAAGTCCTTTTTTCGATAAAACGCTTCCTTCATGGTTATTTTCGCGTTTTTTCATCAAAATTGCTCAAAAATAAACTCTGTTTAATCGCTTTCAAACCTACTCTCTAAGGGGTTTTCGGGGTGCTGAACACGAATCTGAAGTCCTTTTTTCGATAAAACGCTTCCTTCATGGTTATTTTCGCGTTTTTTCATCAAAATTGCTCAAAAATAAACTCTGTTTAATCGCTTTCAAACCTACTCTCTAAGAGGGTTTTTCGGGGTGCTGAACACGAATCTGAAGTCCTTTTTTCGATAAAACGCTTCCTTCATGGTTATTTTCGCGTTTTTCATCAAAATTGCTAATTGCTCAAAAATAAACTCTGTTTAATCGCTTTCAAACCTACTCTCTAAGGGGTTTTCGGGGTGCTGAACACGAATCTGAAGTCCGTTTTTCGATAAAACGCTTCCTTCATGGTTATTTTCGCGTTTTTTCATCAAAATTGCTCAAAAATAAACTCTGTTTAATCGCTTTCAAACCTACTCTCTAAGGGGTTTTTCGGGGTGCTGAACACGAATCTGAAGTCCTTTTTTCGATAAAACGCTTCCTTCATGGTTATTTTCGCGTTTTTTCATCAAAATTGCTCAAAAATAAACTCTGTTTAATCGCTTTCAAACCTACTCTCTAAGGGGTTTTTCGGGGTGCTGAACACGAATCTGAAGTCCTTTTTTCGATAAAACGCTTCCTTCATGGTTATTTTCGCGTTTTTTCATCAAAATTGCTCAAAAATAAACTCTGTTTAATCGCTTTCAAACCTACTCTCTAAGGGGTTTTTCGGGGTGCTGAACACGAATCTGAAGTCCTTTTTTCGATAAAACGCTTCCTTCATGGTTATTTTCGCGTTTTTTCATCAAAATTGCTCAAAAATAAACTCTGTTTAATCGCTTTCAAACCTACTCTCTAAGGGGTTTTTCGGGGTGCTGAACACGAATCTGAAGTCCTTTTTCGATAAAACGCTTCCTTCATGGTTATTTTCGCGTTTTTTCATCAAAATTGCTCAAAAATTAACTCTGTTTAATCGCTTTCAAACCTACTCTCTAAGGGGTTTTTCGGGGTGCTGAACACGAATCTGAAGTCCTTTTTCGATAAAACGCTTCCTTCATGGTTATTTTCGCGTTTTTTCATCAAAATTGCTCAAAAATTAACTCTGTTTAATCGCTTTCAAACCTACTCTCTAAGGGGTTTTTCGGGGTGCTGAACACGAATCTGAAGTCCTTTTTTCGATAAAACGCTTCCTTCATGGTTATTTTCGCGTTTTTTCATCAAAATTGCTCAAAAATAAACTCTGTTTAATCGCTTTCAAACCTACTCTCTAAGGGGTTTTTCGGGGTGCTGAACACGAATCTGAAGTCCTTTTTCGATAAAACGCTTCCTTCATGGTTATTTTCGCGTTTTTTCATCAAAATTGCTCAAAAATAAACTCTGTTTAATCGCTTTCAAACCTACTCTCTAACACGAATCTGAAGTTTTTTCGATAAAACGCTTCCTTCATGGTTATTTTCGCGTTTTTTCATCAAAATTGCTCAAAAATAAACACGAATCTGGGGTTTTTCGGGGTGCTGAACACCCTTTTTTCGATAAAACGCTTCCTTCATGGTTATTTTCGCGTTTTTTCATCAAAATTGCTCAAAAATAAACTCTGTTTAATCGCTTTCAAACCTACTCTCTAAGGGGTTTTTCGGGGTGCTGAACACGAATCTGAAGTCCTTTTTTCGATAAAACGCTTCCTTCATGGTTATTTTCGCGTTTTTTCATCAAAATTGCTCAAAAATAAACTCTGTTTAATCGCTTTCAAACCTACTCTCTAAGGGGTTTTTCGGGGTGCTGAACACGAATCTGAAGTCCTTTTTTCGATAAAACGCTTCCTTCATGGTTATTTTCGCGTTTTTTCATCAAAATTGCTCAAAAATAAACTCTGTTTAATCGCTTTCAAACCTACTCTCTAAGGGGTTTTTCGGGGTGCTGAACACGAATCTGAAGTCCTTTTTTCGATAAAACGCTTCCTTCATGGTTATTTTCGCGTTTTTTCATCAAAATTGCTCAAAAATAAACTCTGTTTAATCGCTTTCAAACCTACTCTCTAAGGGGTTTTCGGGGTGCTGAACACGAATCTGAAGTCCTTTTTTCGATAAAACGCTTCCTTCATGGTTATTTTCGCGTTTTTTCATCAAAATTGCTCAAAAATAAACTCTGTTTAATCGCTTTCAAACCTACTCTCTAAGGGGTTTTTCGGGGTGCTGAACACGAATCTGAAGTCCTTTTTTCGATAAAACGCTTCCTTCATGGTTATTTTCGCGTTTTTTCATCAAAATTGCTCAAAAATAAACTCTGTTTAATCGCTTTCAAACCTACTCTCTAAGGGGTTTTTCGGGGTGCTGAACACGAATCTGAAGTCCTTTTTTCGATAAAACGCTTCCTTCATGGTTATTTTCGCGTTTTTTCATCAAAATTGCTCAAAAATAAACTCTGTTTAATCGCTTTCAAACCTACTCTCTAAGGGGTTTTTCGGGGTGCTGAACACGAATCTGAAGTCCGTTTTTCGATAAAACGCTTCCTTCATGGTTATTTTCGCGTTTTTTCATCAAAATTGCTCAAAAATAAACTCTGTTTAATCGCTTTCAAACCTACTCTCTAAGGGGTTTTTCGGGGTGCTGAACACGAATCTGAAGTCCTTTTTTCGATAAAACGCTTCCTTCATGGTTATTTTCGCGTTTTTTCATCAAAATTGCTCAAAAATAAACTCTGTTTAATCGCTTTCAAACCTACTCTCTAAGGGGTTTTTCGGGGTGCTGAACACGAATCTGAAGTCCGTTTTTCGATAAAACGCTTCCTTCATGGTTATTTTCGCGTTTTTTCATCAAAATTGCTCAAAAATAAACTCTGTTTAATCGCTTTCAAACCTACTCTCTAAGGGGTTTTTCGGGGTGCTGAACACGAATCTGAAGTCCGTTTTTCGATAAAACGCTTCCTTCATGGTTATTTTCGCGTTTTTTCATCAAAATTGCTCAAAAATAAACTCTGTTTAATCGCTTTCAAACCTACTCTCTAAGGGGTTTTTCGGGGTGCTGAACACGAATCTGAAGTCCTTTTTTCGATAAAACGCTCAAAAATAAAGTCTGTTTAATCGCTTTCAAACCTACTCTCTAAGGGGTTTTTCGGGGTGCTGAACACGAATCTGAAGTCCTTTTTTCGATAAAACGCTTCCTTCATGGTTATTTTCGCGTTTTTTCATCAAAATTGCTCAAAAATAAACTCTGTTTAATCGCTTTCAAACCTACTCTCTAAGGGGTTTTTCGGGGTGCTGAACACGAATCTGAAGTCCTTTTTTCGATAAAACGCTTCCTTCATGGTTATTTTCGCGTTTTTTCATCAAAATTGCTCAAAAATAAACTCTGTTTAATCGCTTTCAAACCTACTCTCTAAGGGGTTTTTCGGGGTGCTGAACACGAATCTGAAGTCCTTTTTTCGATAAAACGCTTCCTTCATGGTTATTTTCGCGTTTTTTCATCAAAATTGCTCAAAAATAAACTCTGTTTAATCGCTTTCAAACCTACTCTCTAAGGGGTTTTTCGGGGTGCTGAACACGAATCTGAAGTCCTTTTTCGATAAAACGCTTCCTTCATGGTTATTTTCGCGTTTTTTCATCAAAATTGCTCAAAAATAAACTCTGTTTAATCGCTTTCAAACCTACTCTCTAAGGGGTTTTTCGGGGTGCTGAACACGAATCTGAAGTCCTTTTTTCGATAAAACGCTTCCTTCATGGTTATTTTCGCGTTTTTTCATCAAAATTGCTCAAAAATAAACTCTGTTTAATCGCTTTCAAACCTACTCTCTAAGGGGTTTTCGGGGTGCTGAACACGAATCTGAAGTCCTTTTTTCGATAAAACGCTTCCTTCATGGTTATTTTCGCGTTTTTTCATCAAAATTGCTCAAAAATAAACTCTGTTTAATCGCTTTCAAACCTACTCTCTAAGGGGTTTTTCGGGGTGCTGAACACGAATCTGAAGTCCTTTTTTCGATAAAACGCTTCCTTCATGGTTATTTTCGCGTTTTTTCATCAAAATTGCTCAAAAATAAACTCTGTTTAATCGCTTTCAAACCTACTCTCTAAGGGGTTTTTCGGGGTGCTGAACACGAATCTGAAGTCCTTTTTCGATAAAACGCTTCCTTCATGGTTATTTTCGCGTTTTTTCATCAAAATTGCTCAAAAATAAACTCTGTTTAATCGCTTTCAAACCTACTCTCTAAGGGGTTTTTCGGGGTGCTGAACACGAATCTGAAGTCCTTTTTTCGATAAAACGCTTCCTTCATGGTTATTTTCGCGTTTTTTCATCAAAATTGCTCAAAAATAAACTCTGTTTAATCGCTTTCAAACCTACTCTCTAAGGGGTTTTTCGGGGTGCTGAACACGAATCTGAAGTCCTTTTTTCGATAAAACGCTTCCTTCATGGTTATTTTCGCGTTTTTTCATCAAAATTGCTCAAAAATAAACTCTGTTTAATCGCTTTCAAACCTACTCTCTAAGGGGTTTTTCGGGGTGCTGAACACGAATCTGAAGTCCTTTTTTCGATAAAACGCTTCCTTCATGGTTATTTTCGCGTTTTTTCATCAAAATTGCTCAAAAATAAAGTCTGTTTAATCGCTTTCAAACCTACTCTCTAAGGGGTTTTTCGGGGTGCTGAACACGAATCTGAAGTCCTTTTTTCGATAAAACGCTTCCTTCATGGTTATTTTCGCGTTTTTTCATCAAAATTGCTCAAAAATAAACTCTGTTTAATCGCTTTCAAACCTACTCTCTAAGGGGTTTTTCGGGGTGCTGAACACGAATCTGAAGTCCTTTTTTCGATAAAACGCTTCCTTCATGGTTATTTTCGCGTTTTTTCATCAAAATTGCTCAAAAATAAACTCTGTTTAATCGCTTTCAAACCTACTCTCTAAGGGGTTTTTCGGGGTGCTGAACACGAATCTGAAGTCCTTTTTTCGATAAAACGCTTCCTTCATGGTTATTTTCGCGTTTTTTCATCAAAATTGCTCAAAAATAAACTCTGTTTAATCGCTTTCAAACCTACTCTCTAAGGGGTTTTCGGGGTGCTGAACACGAATCTGAAGTCCTTTTTTCGATAAAACGCTTCCTTCATGGTTATTTTCGCGTTTTTTCATCAAAATTGCTCAAAAATAAACTCTGTTTAATCGCTTTCAAACCTACTCTCTAAGGGGTTTTTCGGGGTGCTGAACACGAATCTGAAGTCCTTTTTTCGATAAAACGCTTCCTTCATGGTTATTTTCGCGTTTTTTCATCAAAATTGCTCAAAAATAAACTCTGTTTAATCGCTTTCAAACCTACTCTCTAAGGGGTTTTTCGGGGTGCTGAACACGAATCTGAAGTCCTTTTTTCGATAAAACGCTTCCTTCATGGTTATTTTCGCGTTTTTTCATCAAAATTGCTCAAAAATAAACTCTGTTTAATCGCTTTCAAACCTACTCTCTAAGGGGTTTTTCGGGGTGCTGAACACGAATCTGAAGTCCTTTTTCGATAAAACGCTTCCTTCATGGTTATTTTCGCGTTTTTTCATCAAAATTGCTCAAAAATAAACTCTGTTTAATCGCTTTCAAACCTACTCTCTAAGGGGTTTTTCGGGGTGCTGAACACGAATCTGAAGTCCTTTTTCGATAAAACGCTTCCTTCATGGTTATTTTCGCGTTTTTTCATCAAAATTGCTCAAAAATAAACTCTGTTTAATCGCTTTCAAACCTACTCTCTAAGGGGTTTTTCGGGGTGCTGAACACGAATCTGAAGTCCTTTTTTCGATAAAACGCTTCCTTCATGGTTATTTTCGCGTTTTTTCATCAAAATTGCTCAAAAATAAACTCTGTTTAATCGCTTTCAAACCTACTCTCTAAGGGGTTTTTCGGGGTGCTGAACACGAATCTGAAGTCCTTTTTCGATAAAACGCTTCCTTCATGGTTATTTTCGCGTTTTTTCATCAAAATTGCTCAAAAATAAACTCTGTTTAATCGCTTTCAAACCTACTCTCTAAGGGGTTTTTCGGGGTGCTGAACACGAATCTGAAGTCCTTTTTCGATAAAACGCTTCCTTCATGGTTATTTTCGCGTTTTTTCATCAAAATTGCTCAAAAATAAACTCTGTTTAATCGCTTTCAAACCTACTCTCTAAGGGGTTTTTCGGGGTGCTGAACACGAATCTGAAGTCCTTTTTTCGATAAAACGCTTCCTTCATGGTTATTTTCGCGTTTTTTCATCAAAATTGCTCAAAAATAAACTCTGTTTAATCGCTTTCAAACCTACTCTCTAAGGGGTTTTTCGGGGTGCTGAACACGAATCTGAAGTCCTTTTTCGATAAAACGCTTCCTTCATGGTTATTTTCGCGTTTTTTCATCAAAATTGCTCAAAAATAAAGTCTGTTTAATCGCTTTCAAACCTACTCTCTAAGGGGTTTTTCGGGGTGCTGAACACGAATCTGAAGTCCTTTTTTCGATAAAACGCTTCCTTCATGGTTATTTTCGCGTTTTTTCATCAAAATTGCTCAAAAATAAACTCTGTTTAATCGCTTTCAAACCTACTCTCTAAGGGGTTTTTCGGGGTGCTGAACACGAATCTGAAGTCCTTTTTTCGATAAAACGCTTCCTTCATGGTTATTTTCGCGTTTTTTCATCAAAATTGCTCAAAAATAAACTCTGTTTAATCGCTTTCAAACCTACTCTCTAAGGGGTTTTTCGGGGTGCTGAACACGAATCTGAAGTCCTTTTTTCGATAAAACGCTTCCTTCATGGTTATTTTCGCGTTTTTTCATCAAAATTGCTCAAAAATAAACTCTGTTTAATCGCTTTCAAACCTACTCTCTAAGGGGTTTTTCGGGGTGCTGAACACGAATCTGAAGTCCTTTTTTCGATAAAACGCTTCCTTCATGGTTATTTTCGCGTTTTTTCATCAAAATTGCTCAAAAATAAACTCTGTTTAATCGCTTTCAAACCTACTCTCTAAGGGGTTTTTCGGGGTGCTGAACACGAATCTGAAGTCCTTTTTTCGATAAAACGCTTCCTTCATGGTTATTTTCGCGTTTTTTCATCAAAATTGCTCAAAAATAAACTCTGTTTAATCGCTTTCAAACCTACTCTCTAAGGGGTTTTTCGGGGTGCTGAACACGAATCTGAAGTCCTTTTTTCGATAAAACGCTTCCTTCATGGTTATTTTCGCGTTTTTTCATCAAAATTGCTCAAAAATAAACTCTGTTTAATCGCTTTCAAACCTACTCTCTAAGGGGTTTTTCGGGGTGCTGAACACGAATCTGAAGTCCTTTTTTCGATAAAACGCTTCCTTCATGGTTATTTTCGCGTTTTTTCATCAAAATTGCTCAAAAATAAACTCTGTTTAATCGCTTTCAAACCTACTCTCTAAGGGGTTTTTCGGGGTGCTGAACACGAATCTGAAGTCCTTTTTTCGATAAAACGCTTCCTTCATGGTTATTTTCGCGTTTTTTCATCAAAATTGCTCAAAAATAAACTCTGTTTAATCGCTTTCAAACCTACTCTCTAAGGGGTTTTTCGGGGTGCTGAACACGAATCTGAAGTCCTTTTTTCGATAAAACGCTTCCTTCATGGTTATTTTCGCGTTTTTTCATCAAAATTGCTCAAAAATAAACTCTGTTTAATCGCTTTCAAACCTACTCTCTAAGGGGTTTTTCGGGGTGCTGAACACGAATCTGAAGTCCTTTTTTCGATAAAACGCTTCCTTCATGGTTATTTTCGCGTTTTTCATCAAAATTGCTCAAAAATAAACTCTGTTTAATCGCTTTCAAACCTACTCTCTAAGGGGTTTTTCGGGGTGCTGAACACGAATCTGAAGTCCTTTTTTCGATAAAACGCTTCCTTCATGGTTATTTTCGCGTTTTTTCATCAAAATTGCTCAAAAATAAACTCTGTTTAATCGCTTTCAAACCTACTCTCTAAGGGGTTTTTCGGGGTGCTGAACACGAATCTGAAGTCCTTTTTTCGATAAAACGCTTCCTTCATGGTTATTTTCGCGTTTTTTCATCAAAATTGCTCAAAAATAAACTCTGTTTAATCGCTTTCAAACCTACTCTCTAAGGGGTTTTTCGGGGTGCTGAACACGAATCTGAAGTCCTTTTTTCGATAAAACGCTTCCTTCATGGTTATTTTCGCGTTTTTTCATCAAAATTGCTCAAAAATTCAATCTGTTTAATCGCTTTCAAACCTACTCTCTAAGGGGTTTTTCGGGGTGCTGAACACGAATCTGAAGTCCTTTTTTCGATAAAACGCTTTTCATGGTCAAACCTTTCGGGGTTTTTCGTTTTTTTTCATCAAATTTTGCTTTTTTCAAAAATAAACTCTGTTTAATCGCTTTCAAACCTACTCTCTAAGGGGTTTTTCGGGGTGCTGAACACGAATCTGAAGTCCTTTTTTCGATAAAACGCTTCCTTCATGGTTATTTTCGCGTTTTTTCATCAAAATTGCTCAAAAATAAACTCTGTTTAATCGCTTTCAAACCTACTCTCTAAGGGGTTTTTCGGGGTGCTGAACACGAATCTGAAGTCCTTTTTTCGATAAAACGCTTCCTTCATGGTTATTTTCGCGTTTTTTCATCAAAATTGCTCAAAAATAAACTCTGTTTAATCGCTTTCAAACCTACTCTCTAAGGGGTTTTTCGGGGTGCTGAACACGAATCTGAAGTCCTTTTTTCGATAAAACGCTTCCTTCATGGTTATTTTCGCGTTTTTTCATCAAAATTGCTCAAAAATAAACTCTGTTTAATCGCTTTCAAACCTACTCTCTAAGGGGTTTTTCGGGGTGCTGGCTCAAAAATAAAGTCTGTTTAATCGCTTTCAAACCTACTCTCTAAGGGGTTTTTCGGGGTGCTGAACACGAATCTGAAGTCCTTTTTTCGATAAAACGCTTCCTTCATGGTTATTTTCGCGTTTTTTCATCAAAATTGCTCAAAAATAAACTCTGTTTAATCGCTTTCAAACCTACTCTCTAAGGGGTTTTTCGGGGTGCTGAACACGAATCTGAAGTCCTTTTTTCGATAAAACGCTTCCTTCATGGTTATTTTCGCGTTTTTTCATCAAAATTGCTCAAAAATAAACTCTGTTTAATCGCTTTCAAACCTACTCTCTAAGGGGTTTTTCGGGGTGCTGAACACGAATCTGAAGTCCTTTTTTCGATAAAACGCTTCCTTCATGGTTATTTTCGCGTTTTTTCATCAAAATTGCTCAAAAATAAAGTCTGTTTAATCGCTTTCAAACCTACTCTCTAAGGGGTTTTTCGGGGTGCTGAACACGAATCTGAAGTCCTTTTTTCGATAAAACGCTTCCTTCATGGTTATTTTCGCGTTTTTTCATCAAAATTGCTCAAAAATAAACTCTGTTTAATCGCTTTCAAACCTACTCTCTAAGGGGTTTTTCGGGGTGCTGAACACGAATCTGAAGTCCTTTTTTCGATAAAACGCTTCCTTCATGGTTATTTTCGCGTTTTTTCATCAAAATTGCTCAAAAATAAACTCTGTTTAATCGCTTTCAAACCTACTCTCTAAGGGGTTTTTCGGGGTGCTGAACACGAATCTGAAGTCCTTTTTTCGATAAAACGCTTCCTTCATGGTTATTTTCGCGTTTTTTCATCAAAATTGCTCAAAAATAAACTCTGTTTAATCGCTTTCAAACCTACTCTCTAAGGGGTTTTTCGGGGTGCTGAACACGAATCTGAAGTCCTTTTTTCGATAAAACGCTTCCTTCATGGTTATTTTCGCGTTTTTTCATCAAAATTGCTCAAAAATAAACTCTGTTTAATCGCTTTCAAACCTACTCTCTAAGGGGTTTTTCGGGGTGCTGAACACGAATCTGAAGTCCTTTTTTCGATAAAACGCTTCCTTCATGGTTATTTTCGCGTTTTTTCATCAAAATTGCTCAAAAATAAACTGTGTTTAATCGCTTTCAAACCTACTCTCTAATGGGTTTTTCGGGATGCTGAACACGAATTTGAAGTCCTTTTTTCGATAAAACGAGTCCTTCATGGTTATTTTCGCGTTTTTTGATCAAAATTGCTCAAAAATAAAGTCTGTTTAATCGCTTTCAAACCTACTCTCTAAGGGGTTTTTCGGGGTGCTGAACACGAATCTGAAGTCCTTTTTTCGATAAAACGCTTCCTTCATGGTTATTTTCGCGTTTTTTCATCAAAATTGCTCAAAAATAAACTCTGTTTAATCGCTTTCAAACCTACTCTCTAAGGGGTTTTTCGGGGTGCTGAACACGAATCTGAAGTCCTTTTTTCGATAAAACGCTTCCTTCATGGTTATTTTCGCGTTTTTTCATCAAAATTGCTCAAAAATAAACTCTGTTTAATCGCTTTCAAACCTACTCTCTAAGGGGTTTTTCGGGGTGCTGAACACGAATCTGAAGTCCTTTTTTCGATAAAACGCTTCCTTCATGGTTATTTTCGCGTTTTTTCATCAAAATTGCTCAAAAATAAACTCTGTTTAATCGCTTTCAAACCTACTCTCTAAGGGGTTTTTCGGGGTGCTGAACACGAATCTGAAGTCCTTTTTTCGATAAAACGCTTCCTTCATGGTTATTTTCGCGTTTTTTCATCAAAATTGCTCAAAAATAAAGTCTGTTTAATCTCTTTCAAACCTTCTCTTTAATGGTTTTATCGGGGTGCTGAACACGAATCTGAAGTCCTTTTTTCGATAAAACGTTTTCATGGTTATTTTCGCGTTTTTTCAAAATTGCTCAAAAATAATCTCTGTTTAATCCCTTTCAAACCTACTCTCTAAGGGGTTTTTCGGGGTGCTGAGAATCTGAAGTCCTTTTTTCGATAAAACGCTTCCTTCATGGTTATTTTCGCGTTTTTTCATCAAAATTGCTCAAAAATAAACTCTGTTTAATCGCTTTCAAACCTACTCTCTAAGGGGTTTTTCGGGGTGCTGAACACGAATCTGAAGTCCTTTTTTCGATAAAACGCTTCCTTCATGGTTATTTTCGCGTTTTTTCATCAAAATTGCTCAAAAATAAACTCTGTTTAATCGCTTTCAAACCTACTCTCTAAGGGGTTTTTCGGGGTGCTGAACACGAATCTGAAGTCCTTTTTTCGATAAAACGCTTCCTTCATGGTTATTTTCGCGTTTTTTCATCAAAATTGCTCAAAAATAAACTCTGTTTAATCGCTTTCAAACCTACTCTCTAAGGGGTTTTTCGGGGTGCTGAACACGAATCTGAAGTCCTTTTTTCGATAAAACGCTTCCTTCATGGTTATTTTCGCGTTTTTTCATCAAAATTGCTCAAAAATAAACTCTGTTTAATCGCTTTCAAACCTACTCTCTAAGGGGTTTTTCGGGGTGCTGAACACGAATCTGAAGTCCTTTTTTCGATAAAACGCTTCCTTCATGGTTATTTTCGCGTTTTTTCATCAAAATTGCTCAAAAATAAAGTCTGTTTAATCGCTCGCGTTTTTTCATCAAAATTGCTCAAAAATAAACTCTGTTTAATCGCTTTCAAACCTACTCTCTAAGGGGTTTTTCGGGGTGCTGAACACGAATCTGAAGTCCTTTTTTCGATAAAACGCTTCCTTCATGGTTATTTTCGCGTTTTTTCATCAAAATTGCTCAAAAATAAACTCTGTTTAATCGCTTTCAAACCTACTCTCTAAGGGGTTTTTCGGGGTGCTGAACACGAATCTGAAGTCCTTTTTCGATAAAACGCTTCCTTCATGGTTATTTTCGCGTTTTTTCATCAAAATTGCTCAAAAATAAACTCTGTTTAATCGCTTTCAAACCTACTCTCTAAGGGGTTTTCGGGGTGCTGAACACGAATCTGAAGTCCTTTTTTCGATAAAACGCTTCCTTCATGGTTATTTTCGCGTTTTTTCATCAAAATTGCTCAAAAATAAACTCTGTTTAATCGCTTTCAAACCTACTCTCTAAGGGGTTTTTCGGGGTGCTGAACACGAATCTGAAGTCCTTTTTCGATAAAACGCTTCCTTCATGGTTATTTTCGCGTTTTTTCATCAAAATTGCTCAAAAATAAACTCTGTTTAATCGCTTTCAAACCTACTCTCTAAGGGGTTTTTCGGGGTGCTGAACACGAATCTGAAGTCCTTTTTTCGATAAAACGCTTCCTTCATGGTTATTTTCGCGTTTTTTCATCAAAATTGCTCAAAAATAAACTCTGTTTAATCGCTTTCAAACCTACTCTCTAAGGGGTTTTTTTCGGGGTGCTGAACACGAATCTGAAGTCCTTTTTTCGATAAAACGCTTCCTTCATGGTTATTTTCGCGTTTTTTCATCAAAATTGCTCAAAAATAAACTCTGTTTAATCGCTTTCAAACCTACTCTCTAAGGGGTTTTTCGGGGTGCTGAACACGAATCTGAAGTCCTTTTTTCGATAAAACGCTTCCTTCATGGTTATTTTCGCGTTTTTTCATCAAAATTGCTCAAAAATAAACTCTGTTTAATCGCTTTCAAACCTACTCTCTAAGGGGTTTTTCGGGGTGCTGAACACGAATCTGAAGTCCTTTTTTCGATAAAACGCTTCCTTCATGGTTATTTTCGCGTTTTTTCATCAAAATTGCTCAAAAATAAACTCTGTTTAATCGCTTTCAAACCTACTCTCTAAGGGGTTTTCGGGGTGCTGAACACGAATCTGAAGTCCTTTTTTCGATAAAACGCTTCCTTCATGGTTATTTTCGCGTTTTTTCATCAAAATTGCTCAAAAATAAACTCTGTTTAATCGCTTTCAAACCTACTCTCTAAGGGGTTTTTCGGGGTGCTGAACACGAATCTGAAGTCCTTTTTTCGATAAAACGCTTCCTTCATGGTTATTTTCGCGTTTTTTCATCAAAATTGCTCAAAAATAAACTCTGTTTAATCGCTTTCAAACCTACTCTCTAAGGGGTTTTTCGGGGTGCTGAACACGAATCTGAAGTCCTTTTTTCGATAAAACGCTTCCTTCATGGTTATTTTCGCGTTTTTTCATCAAAATTGCTCAAAAATAAACTCTGTTTAATCGCTTTCAAACCTACTCTCTAAGGGGTTTTTCGGGGTGCTGAACACGAATCTGAAGTCCTTTTTTCGATAAAACGCTTCCTTCATGGTTATTTTCGCGTTTTTTCATCAAAATTGCTCAAAAATAAACTCTGTTTAATCGCTTTCAAACCTACTCTCTAAGGGGTTTTTCGGGGTGCTGAACACGAATCTGAAGTCCGTTTTTCGATAAAACGCTTCCTTCATGGTTATTTTCGCGTTTTTTCATCAAAATTGCTCAAAAATAAACTCTGTTTAATCGCTTTCAAACCTACTCTCTAAGGGGTTTTTCGGGGTGCTGAACACGAATCTGAAGTCCGTTTTTCGATAAAACGCTTCCTTCATGGTTATTTTCGCGTTTTTTCATCAAAATTGCTCAAAAATAAACTCTGTTTAATCGCTTTCAAACCTACTCTCTAAGGGGTTTTTCGGGGTGCTGAACACGAATCTGAAGTCCGTTTTTCGATAAAACGCTTCCTTCATGGTTATTTTCGCGTTTTTTCATCAAAATTGCTCAAAAATAAACTCTGTTTAATCGCTTTCAAACCTACTCTCTAAGGGGTTTTTCGGGGTGCTGAACACGAATCTGAAGTCCTTTTTTCGATAAAACGCTTCCTTCATGGTTATTTTCGCGTTTTTTCATCAAAATTGCTCAAAAATAAACTCTGTTTAATCGCTTTCAAACCTACTCTCTAAGGGGTTTTTCGGGGTGCTGAACACGAATCTGAAGTCCGTTTTTCGATAAAACGCTTCCTTCATGGTTATTTTCGCGTTTTTTCATCAAAATTGCTCAAAAATAAACTCTGTTTAATCGCTTTCAAACCTACTCTCTAAGGGGTTTTTCGGGGTGCTGAACACGAATCTGAAGTCCGTTTTTCGATAAAACGCTTCCTTCATGGTTATTTTCGCGTTTTTTCATCAAAATTGCTAAACATGAAGTTACAAGTGGGTAAAGCACAATATAACTGATTTTATTGAACATGTATTGAACACATTAAAAAGAGCAAAAGCATTCCAAATTTCATCATAGCTAATCATAATCATCTGCCGTTCCCAAGTGACTACTCCGCAGCTGTTTAATCGACTGTTAATAATAATCGAGTCACTACAGTTCTCCCACGCTTAATTGAGAGGCACCAAGGGAATAAATAGAACATAATAAATTGCACAAACTAGAAAGAAATCAATGGGTAACATAGTCAGTCATCCAGACTGGTGGTCTTCTACTCCTTGTCGAACGTCGAAGGGTAGTCTGCGTTGTCTTGAGCTGTTTGTGATGATTCTGAGGCTTCAGTGGTAGGTATTGGTACTGATTCTTCACCAATGTGGTCTCGAATCTCCGGATCGAGGGCTTGTTGAGGTGTGTAACAGCGAGACGGTATGAATCTGACTTCTGGGGACAGTTGGAATTGAACAGACTTCTTTTCGACTTCTGTAAGTCTAAGTTGGTTGATATGGCGCTTGATTGTGTAACCTTCATCTAAGTCAATCAAGTAGTGGAGTCGTCCAAGTACCTTCTTGACTGTACCTAGTTTCCAGAGAATGTTGGATTGGTATATTCTTGCCTGTACCCTATCTCCCACGCTTAGTTTTAGAGCCTCGGGTTGCTGTGAATTATTTTCCAGAGAACACTTAGGGCGTAGAAAATCCAACTCAATCCGTAGTTGACGCCCAAGGTATAGCTCTGAAGGTGTTTTTCCACAAGCTAGCGGAGTTGCCCTAAAACGCAGGAGTATTTCATGAAGTTTCTCCTGCATTGGTCGATTGTCATCCTTCATTGTCTTCAGTTTGTATTTAAAAGTTTGTACATGTCTCTCTGCAAGGCCATTTGTCGCCGGATGTCCAGGTGCAATGAAGAGTTGCGTTATTCCGCATGATTTGCAGAATTCAGAAAACTCTGTGCTCTTGAAAATGGATGCATTATCCGAGACAAGAATCTCAGGAAAACCGTGGCGAGCAAAGATGCTTTGCAGCAAGTTAATGGTTGATGCTGAGGTTGGGACTCTTGTTTGTGAGACAACTTCAGGCCACTTGGATTTAGCATCAATCAGAATGAATAAATGGTGTCCCTGAAATTCTCCTGCGTAATCCATGTGAACTCGTTGAAAATTTTGAGCTGGTTCCTCCCAGACGTGAAGAGGCTGTTTAGTTGGGTTCTTTTGGATATCTGCACAGTTTTGGCAAGCTTTTACAACGCTCTCTATTTCTCTATCAATGTTGGGCCAATAGCAGTATCGTCGAGCGAGTTGTTTCATTTTTGTCATGCCTACATGCGTTTTATGTAACTCCTTCAAGACATCTTCTCGCATGACTTCCGGTATGTAGATCCGATTTCCTCGAAAAATCACTCCCTCTTGTAAACTGAATTCAGTATTGTAATTTTTACCTGTCAGCAAGTCGTCCTTGAGCTTTGACAAATCCTCATCTGAAGCAGTTGCTTCTGCCACATTCCAAGTGCCATTTCGTGTTTGTGTGGAAAGTTGGTTGATTGTTTGGTTGTAAAAATGTTCGATAACGTCCGTTTCATCTTGTTGTATAGGTAAAGGGGCCCTGGACAAACAGTCAACGTTTGTATGTAAATCAGATTTCCGATGTTTGAGTTGGTAGTCAAAATCTCCAATAAAAGCTGCATAACGCAGCAAGCGAGCTGATGTCATCGAAGGCAAGCTGCTGTCCTGGTGAAAAATTCTTGAGAGTGGCTTGTTATCAGTGATTAGGGTAAATTTCCTTCCATATACGTATATCATAAATTTCTTGAGGGTCCAGTAAATGCTTAGCGCTTCCCGATCTAGTTGGGAATAGTTCTGTTCTGAGACAGTAAGCGATCGGGAAACAAAAGCAATTGGTTTCTCTGTGCCATTTATCACGTGGGATAGAATTCCAGCAATACCATATGGACTTGCATCACATGCTACAGTGATTGGAAGATTGGGATCAAATGGTGTGAGTACCCGATCACTGGCTATTTCCGATTTAAGTCTGGTAAATGCTTCTTGGCACTCTTCTGACCATGCGAATCTTACACTTTTTTGTAGCAATCGTCTAAGTGGGTATGTAATTGAAGAGACATCAGGTATGAACTTGGAATAGTACGCAATGAGGCCTAAAAATCGCTGTATATCCTGTGCATTCTTAGGAATGGAGGCATTGATGACTGCATCGATTTTTTCAGGTGATTTTTCAATACCACGGCAGGTAATAGTGTATCCAAGGTATTGAAGTTTGTTTACGAAAAATTTGCATTTTGTCTTGTTCACATGCAAGTTACACGCTCTGAGTTTTTCCAGGCATGTAGTCAAATTCCTCTGACATTCTTCAAGGGTTGATCCAAAAATTAGAAAATCATCAAAATATGTTATCACCCCCTTAATTCCTCCCACAATTTGTTCTAAAATACGATGGAATTCCCCTGGAGCAGTTTTCACGCCAAAACTCAACCGGTTGACTCTATATGTCCCGCGGTGAGTTGAAATCGTCTGAAGCATTTGGCTCTCTGGAGAGACAGGTACATGCAAATAGGCTTTATAGAGGTCCAGGCTACAGAAATATTGGGCATTTTTAATGTTGTGCAGCACCTCCTCGATGTTGGGAATTGGATAATGGGAGTCTTCTAGCTGGGGGTTCAGGGTTGGTTTGTAGTCTGCACAGATTCTGACCTTCCCGTCTGGTTTGGGAATTATGACAAGGGGGAGCCCCAGTCTGATGTGTCTACTTTTGTTATTATGCCTTGTTGTTCCAAAGAATCTAATTCTTCCTCCACCTTGTCTCTGAAAGCAAAAGGAATAGTGCGAGGTTTCAAGTAACGTGGCTTGGCATTTGGTCTGAGTTTGAGCGAGCATTCAATATTGGGGATACATCCCACCTGTGGTTTGAAAATGTCTCCAAAAGGGGCAAGAATTTTATCTAGGTCAATGGGGTTGGTTTTGAGTGCATTGATTGAGTTACTGAGTGCGTTTCCGAATTTGTCGATATCTTCTAAATTTATTTTGAGTTTCCTAATCCACGACCTACCAAGTAGAGGTGAGAAGTTTTCTTTTATGATGTAGAGCTCTTCAGTGGTTGAAATGCCGTTGAATTCGATGGGAACTATAGCTTTCCCTATTGGTTTGAATAATTCTTTGGTGTATGAGCGAAGTTGAACCGTGGTTGGTATAATCCTGTCATCCATTTCAAGTTTGTCAAAAGCTGATTTTGGTAAAATTGTGATCCCAGCCCCTGAGTCAACTTCAAATGTTTGGTATTTGTTCCCAATTTTTATGTTGGCGTAAAAACGATCAGAGTCAGTTGAGTTTTTGATTTCATAGATGTCTATGACGTTGACCTCACCATTAGCATCTTCAGTATCGATTTCGTGTACATTCTTCTTCTCCCGTTTTTTAGTAAGAGTGAAAATACAGACTTTACTCAAGTGTCCCGTTTTAAAACAATCCCCACATTTTAGTTTTGAGGGATCACTCTGGCAAGCTGATGTTCTGTGATTATTTTTCCCACACCTGAGGCATAGGCCATTGATACCGAGTTGTCCTAAATCCGCTCGGTTATTGGATCGTGAACGATCTGATGATTTACTATGGAAATCCTTAAAATTATGTTGGTTCCTTGACCTAGAAATTCGGTTAACACTAGTATTTGAAGCGCTGGGTGTGGAAGAAAGTTCGATATTATTCAATTTTGAGGTTTCTAAAGTCATTGCCCTTTCTAGAGCAAATTCAAATGTGAGGTCTTGTACAGGAATCAAGAGTAAATGTTCCCGAATATTGTTGTCTCTAACCCCCCGAATGAATTGGGCTCTCAAGAATGTGTCGGCAATTGATTTCCTACAATTTGCGTCGGGACACTTGAATTCACACGTTGCGGTAAAGCTTCGTAACTTCACAGCAAATTGAGCTACAGTTTCATTTTCCAGTTGGCACGTAGATAAAAATCTGTGTTGTTCAACGACTGGATTTGGCTTGGGGCACAAATGTTTTTCTAGAAGGCCTGTGATATCGGCGTAAGATTTAGTTGTAGGTGCGTCAGGTGCAGTGAGGGTAGAAACAAGTTGGTAATACTTACTGCCAATTGAGTTAAGAAGTACTCTCGCCCGTGTTACTGGATCCACGACTCCGCGAAGTTCGAAAAAGTTGCCTATTCTATCTTTATAGCTCGTAAAGGACTCTTTAGATTCGTCAAATTGTTCAAATTGAAGTGAGACATTTTGGCCGGTGCTGCCGGCCTGAGCACTTGATTGATATTGAGTATGGATCGCGAGTGCAGATACGAGCCTATTAATGTTGGCAGTGAGTTCAGCTAGATCGGATTTTTCCGGATTCCTATACGTCTCTGGTTCCATCTCCGAAATAAATTATTGTTTCGATCCGATAGTGAAGATAATTGAAACTCTACTTACAGATATTGTCGTGTAGTTCGCCCTCTTCGTCGCCAGTTGACATGAAGTTACAAGTGGGTAAAGCACAATATAACTGATTTTATTGAACATGTATTGAACACATTAAAAAGAGCAAAAGCATTCCAAATTTCATCATAGCTAATCATAATCATCTGCCGTTCCCAAGTGACTACTCCGCAGCTGTTTAATCGACTGTTAATAATAATTAATCGCTTTCAAACCTACTCTCTAAGGGGTTTTTCGGGGTGCTGAACACGAATCTGAAGTCCTTTTTTCGATAAAACGCTTCCTTCATGGTTATTTTCGCGTTTTTTCATCAAAATTGCTCAAAAATAAACTCTGTTTAATCGCTTTCAAACCTACTCTCTAAGGGGTTTTTCGGGGTGCTGAACACGAATCTGAAGTCCTTTTTTCGATAAAACGCTTCCTTCATGGTTATTTTCGCGTTTTTTCATCAAAATTGCTCAAAAATAAACTCTGTTTAATCGCTTTCAAACCTACTCTCTAAGGGGTTTTTCGGGGTGCTGAACACGAATCTGAAGTCCTTTTTTCGATAAAACGCTTCCTTCATGGTTATTTTCGCGTTTTTTCATCAAAATTGCTCAAAAATAAACTCTGTTTAATCGCTTTCAAACCTACTCTCTAAGGGGTTTTTCGGGGTGCTGAACACGAATCTGAAGTCCTTTTTTCGATAAAACGCTTCCTTCATGGTTATTTTCGCGTTTTTTCATCAAAATTGCTCAAAAATAAACTCTGTTTAATCGCTTTCAAACCTACTCTCTAAGGGGTTTTTCGGGGTGCTGAACACGAATCTGAAGTCCTTTTTTCGATAAAACGCTTCCTTCATGGTTATTTTCGCGTTTTTTCATCAAAATTGCTCAAAAATAAACTCTGTTTAATCGCTTTCAAACCTACTCTCTAAGGGGTTTTTCGGGGTGCTGAACACGAATCTGAAGTCCTTTTTTCGATAAAACGCTTCCTTCATGGTTATTTTCGCGTTTTTTCATCAAAATTGCTCAAAAATAAACTCTGTTTAATCGCTTTCAAACCTACTCTCTAAGGGGTTTTTCGGGGTGCTGAACACGAATCTGAAGTCCTTTTTTCGATAAAACGCTTCCTTCATGGTTATTTTCGCGTTTTTTCATCAAAATTGCTCAAAAATAAACTCTGTTTAATCGCTTTCAAACCTACTCTCTAAGGGGTTTTTCGGGGTGCTGAACACGAATCTGAAGTCCTTTTTTCGATAAAACGCTTCCTTCATGGTTATTTTCGCGTTTTTTCATCAAAATTGCTCAAAAATAAACTCTGTTTAATCGCTTTCAAACCTACTCTCTAAGGGGTTTTTCGGGGTGCTGAACACGAATCTGAAGTCCTTTTTTCGATAAAACGCTTCCTTCATGGTTATTTTCGCGTTTTTTCATCAAAATTGCTCAAAAATAAACTCTGTTTAATCGCTTTCAAACCTACTCTCTAAGGGGTTTTTCGGGGTGCTGAACACGAATCTGAAGTCCTTTTTTCGATAAAACGCTTCCTTCATGGTTATTTTCGCGTTTTTTCATCAAAATTGCTCAAAAATAAACTCTGTTTAATCGCTTTCAAACCTACTCTCTAAGGGGTTTTTCGGGGTGCTGAACACGAATCTGAAGTCCTTTTTCGATAAAACGCTTCCTTCATGGTTATTTTCGCGTTTTTTCATCAAAATTGCTCAAAAATAAACTCTGTTTAATCGCTTTCAAACCTACTCTCTAAGGGGTTTTTCGGGGTGCTGAACACGAATCTGAAGTCCTTTTTTCGATAAAACGCTTCCTTCATGGTTATTTTCGCGTTTTTTCATCAAAATTGCTCAAAAATAAAGTCTGTTTAATCGCTTTCAAACCTACTCTCTAAGGGGTTTTTCGGGGTGCTGAACACGAATCTGAAGTCCTTTTTTCGATAAAACGCTTCCTTCATGGTTATTTTCGCGTTTTTTCATCAAAATTGCTCAAAAATAAACTCTGTTTAATCGCTTTCAAACCTACTCTCTAAGGGGTTTTTCGGGGTGCTGAACACGAATCTGAAGTCCTTTTTTCGATAAAACGCTTCCTTCATGGTTATTTTCGCGTTTTTTCATCAAAATTGCTCAAAAATAAACTCTGTTTAATCGCTTTCAAACCTACTCTCTAAGGGGTTTTTCGGGGTGCTGAACACGAATCTGAAGTCCTTTTTTCGATAAAACGCTTCCTTCATGGTTATTTTCGCGTTTTTTCATCAAAATTGCTCAAAAATAAACTCTGTTTAATCGCTTTCAAACCTACTCTCTAAGGGGTTTTTCGGGGTGCTGAACACGAATCTGAAGTCCTTTTTTCGATAAAACGCTTCCTTCATGGTTATTTTCGCGTTTTTTCATCAAAATTGCTCAAAAATAAACTCTGTTTAATCGCTTTCAAACCTACTCTCTAAGGGGTTTTTCGGGGTGCTGAACACGAATCTGAAGTCCTTTTTTCGATAAAACGCTTCCTTCATGGTTATTTTCGCGTTTTTTCATCAAAATTGCTCAAAAATAAACTCTGTTTAATCGCTTTCAAACCTACTCTCTAAGGGGTTTTTCGGGGTGCTGAACACGAATCTGAAGTCCTTTTTTCGATAAAACGCTTCCTTCATGGTTATTTTCGCGTTTTTTCATCAAAATTGCTCAAAAATAAAGTCTGTTTAATCGCTCGTTTTTTCATCAAAATTGCTCAAAAATAAACTCTGTTTAATCGCTTTCAAACCTACTCTCTAAGGGGTTTTCGGGGTGCTGAACACGAATCTGAAGTCCTTTTTCGATAAAACGCTTCCTTCATGGTTATTTTCGCGTTTTTTCATCAAAATTGCTCAAAAATAAACTCTGTTTAATCGCTTTCAAACCTACTCTCTAAGGGGTTTTTCGGGGTGCTGAACACGAATCTGAAGTCCTTTTTCGATAAAACGCTTCCTTCATGGTTATTTTCGCGTTTTTTCATCAAAATTGCTCAAAAATAAACTCTGTTTAATCGCTTTCAAACCTACTCTCTAAGGGGTTTTTCGGGGTGCTGAACACGAATCTGAAGTCCTTTTTTCGATAAAACGCTTCCTTCATGGTTATTTTCGCGTTTTTTCATCAAAATTGCTCAAAAATAAACTCTGTTTAATCGCTTTCAAACCTACTCTCTAAGGGGTTTTTCGGGGTGCTGAACACGAATCTGAAGTCCTTTTTTCGATAAAACGCTTCCTTCATGGTTATTTTCGCGTTTTTTCATCAAAATTGCTCAAAAATAAACTCTGTTTAATCGCTTTCAAACCTACTCTCTAAGGGGTTTTTCGGGGTGCTGAACACGAATCTGAAGTCCTTTTTTCGATAAAACGCTTCCTTCATGGTTATTTTCGCGTTTTTTCATCAAAATTGCTCAAAAATAAACTCTGTTTAATCGCTTTCAAACCTACTCTCTAAGGGGTTTTTCGGGGTGCTGAACACGAATCTGAAGTCCTTTTTTCGATAAAACGCTTCCTTCATGGTTATTTTCGCGTTTTTTCATCAAAATTGCTCAAAAATAAACTCTGTTTAATCGCTTTCAAACCTACTCTCTAAGGGGTTTTCGGGGTGCTGAACACGAATCTGAAGTCCTTTTTTCGATAAAACGCTTCCTTCATGGTTATTTTCGCGTTTTTTCATCAAAATTGCTCAAAAATAAACTCTGTTTAATCGCTTTCAAACCTACTCTCTAAGGGGTTTTCGGGGTGCTGAACACGAATCTGAAGTCCTTTTTTCGATAAAACGCTTCCTTCATGGTTATTTTCGCGTTTTTTCATCAAAATTGCTCAAAAATAAACTCTGTTTAATCGCTTTCAAACCTACTCTCTAAGGGGTTTTTCGGGGTGCTGAACACGAATCTGAAGTCCTTTTTTCGATAAAACGCTTCCTTCATGGTTATTTTCGCGTTTTTTCATCAAAATTGCTCAAAAATAAACTCTGTTTAATCGCTTTCAAACCTACTCTCTAAGGGGTTTTTCGGGGTGCTGAACACGAATCTGAAGTCCTTTTTTCGATAAAACGCTTCCTTCATGGTTATTTTCGCGTTTTTTCATCAAAATTGCTCAAAAATAAACTCTGTTTAATCGCTTTCAAACCTACTCTCTAAGGGGTTTTTCGGGGTGCTGAACACGAATCTGAAGTCCTTTTTTCGATAAAACGCTTCCTTCATGGTTATTTTCGCGTTTTTTCATCAAAATTGCTCAAAAATAAACTCTGTTTAATCGCTTTCAAACCTACTCTCTAAGGGGTTTTCGGGGTGCTGAACACGAATCTGAAGTCCTTTTTTCGATAAAACGCTTCCTTCATGGTTATTTTCGCGTTTTTTCATCAAAATTGCTCAAAAATAAACTCTGTTTAATCGCTTTCAAACCTACTCTCTAAGGGGTTTTTCGGGGTGCTGAACACGAATCTGAAGTCCTTTTTTCGATAAAACGCTTCCTTCATGGTTATTTTCGCGTTTTTTCATCAAAATTGCTCAAAAATAAACTCTGTTTAATCGCTTTCAAACCTACTCTCTAAGGGGTTTTTCGGGGTGCTGAACACGAATCTGAAGTCCTTTTTCGATAAAACGCTTCCTTCATGGTTATTTTCGCGTTTTTTCATCAAAATTGCTCAAAAATAAACTCTGTTTAATCGCTTTCAAACCTACTCTCTAAGGGGTTTTTCGGGGTGCTGAACACGAATCTGAAGTCCTTTTTTCGATAAAACGCTTCCTTCATGGTTATTTTCGCGTTTTTTCATCAAAATTGCTCAAAAATAAACTCTGTTTAATCGCTTTCAAACCTACTCTCTAAGGGGTTTTTCGGGGTGCTGAACACGAATCTGAAGTCCTTTTTTCGATAAAACGCTTCCTTCATGGTTATTTTCGCGTTTTTTCATCAAAATTGCTCAAAAATAAACTCTGTTTAATCGCTTTCAAACCTACTCTCTAAGGGTTTTTCGGGGTGCTGAACACGAATCTGAAGTCCTTTTTTCGATAAAACGCTTCCTTCATGGTTATTTTCGCGTTTTTTCATCAAAATTGCTCAAAAATAAACTCTGTTTAATCGCTTTCAAACCTACTCTCTAAGGGGTTTTTCGGGGTGCTGAACACGAATCTGAAGTCCTTTTTTTCGATAAAACGCTTCCTTCATGGTTATTTTCGCGTTTTTTCATCAAAATTGCTCAAAAATAAACTCTGTTTAATCGCTTTCAAACCTACTCTCTAAGGGGTTTTTCAGGGGTGCTGAACACGAATCTGAAGTCCTTTTTTCGATAAAACGCTTCCTTCATGGTTATTTTCGCGTTTTTTCATCAAAATTGCTCAAAAATAAACTCTGTTTAATCGCTTTCAAACCTACTCTCTAAGGGGTTTTTCGGGGTGCTGAACACGAATCTGAAGTCCTTTTTCGATAAAACGCTTCCTTCATGGTTATTTTCGCGTTTTTTCATCAAAATTGCTCAAAAATAAACTCTGTTTAATCGCTTTCAAACCTACTCTCTAAGGGGTTTTCGGGGTGCTGAACACGAATCTGAAGTCCTTTTTTCGATAAAACGCTTCCTTCATGGTTATTTTCGCGTTTTTTCATCAAAATTGCTCAAAAATAAACTCTGTTTAATCGCTTTCAAACCTACTCTCTAAGGGGTTTTTCGGGGTGCTGAACACGAATCTGAAGTCCTTTTTTCGATAAAACGCTTCCTTCATGGTTATTTTCGCGTTTTTTCATCAAAATTGCTCAAAAATAAACTCTGTTTAATCGCTTTCAAACCTACTCTCTAAGGGGTTTTTCGGGGTGCTGAACACGAATCTGAAGTCCTTTTTCGATAAAACGCTTCCTTCATGGTTATTTTCGCGTTTTTTCATCAAAATTGCTCAAAAATAAACTCTGTTTAATCGCTTTCAAACCTACTCTCTAAGGGGTTTTTCGGGGTGCTGAACACGAATCTGAAGTCCTTTTTTCGATAAAACGCTTCCTTCATGGTTATTTTCGCGTTTTTTCATCAAAATTGCTCAAAAATAAACTCTGTTTAATCGCTTTCAAACCTACTCTCTAAGGGGTTTTTCGGGGTGCTGAACACGAATCTGAAGTCCTTTTTTCGATAAAACGCTTCCTTCATGGTTATTTTCGCGTTTTTTCATCAAAATTGCTCAAAAATAAACTCTGTTTAATCGCTTTCAAACCTACTCTCTAAGGGGTTTTTCGGGGTGCTGAACACGAATCTGAAGTCCTTTTTTCGATAAAACGCTTCCTTCATGGTTATTTTCGCGTTTTTTCATCAAAATTGCTCAAAAATAAACTCTGTTTAATCGCTTTCAAACCTACTCTCTAAGGGGTTTTTCGGGGTGCTGAACACGAATCTGAAGTCCTTTTTTCGATAAAACGCTTCCTTCATGGTTATTTTCGCGTTTTTTCATCAAAATTGCTCAAAAATAAACTCTGTTTAATCGCTTTCAAACCTACTCTCTAAGGGGTTTTTCGGGGTGCTGAACACGAATCTGAAGTCCTTTTTTCGATAAAACGCTTCCTTCATGGTTATTTTCGCGTTTTTTCATCAAAATTGCTCAAAAATAAACTCTGTTTAATCGCTTTCAAACCTACTCTCTAAGGGGTTTTTCGGGGTGCTGAACACGAATCTGAAGTCCTTTTTTCGATAAAACGCTTCCTTCATGGTTATTTTCGCGTTTTTTGCTCAAAAATAAAGTCTGTTTAATCGCTTTCAAACCTACTCTCTAAGGGGTTTTTCGGGGTGCTGAACACGAATCTGAAGTCCTTTTTTCGATAAAACGCTTCCTTCATGGTTATTTTCGCGTTTTTTCATCAAAATTGCTCAAAAATAAACTCTGTTTAATCGCTTTCAAACCTACTCTCTAAGGGGTTTTTCGGGGTGCTGAACACGAATCTGAAGTCCTTTTTTCGATAAAACGCTTCCTTCATGGTTATTTTCGCGTTTTTTCATCAAAATTGCTCAAAAATAAACTCTGTTTAATCGCTTTCAAACCTACTCTCTAAGGGGTTTTTCGGGGTGCTGAACACGAATCTGAAGTCCTTTTTTCGATAAAACGCTTCCTTCATGGTTATTTTCGCGTTTTTTCATCAAAATTGCTCAAAAATAAACTCTGTTTAATCGCTTTCAAACCTACTCTCTAAGGGGTTTTTCGGGGTGCTGAACACGAATCTGAAGTCCTTTTTTCGATAAAACGCTTCCTTCATGGTTATTTTCGCGTTTTTTCATCAAAATTGCTCAAAAATAAACTCTGTTTAATCGCTTTCAAACCTACTCTCTAAGGGGTTTTTCGGGGTGCTGAACACGAATCTGAAGTCCTTTTTTCGATAAAACGCTTCCTTCATGGTTATTTTCGCGTTTTTTCATCAAAATTGCTCAAAAATAAAGTCTGTTTAATCGCTTTCAAACCTACTCTCTAAGGGGTTTTTCGGGGTGCTGAACACGAATCTGAAGTCCTTTTTTCGATAAAACGCTTCCTTCATGGTTATTTTCGCGTTTTTTCATCAAAATTGCTCAAAAATAAACTCTGTTTAATCGCTTTCAAACCTACTCTCTAAGGGGTTTTTCGGGGTGCTGAACACGAATCTGAAGTCCTTTTTTCGATAAAACGCTTCCTTCATGGTTATTTTCGCGTTTTTTCATCAAAATTGCTCAAAAATAAACTCTGTTTAATCGCTTTCAAACCTACTCTCTAAGGGGTTTTTCGGGGTGCTGAACACGAATCTGAAGTCCTTTTTTCGATAAAACGCTTCCTTCATGGTTATTTTCGCGTTTTTTCATCAAAATTGCTCAAAAATAAAGTCTGTTTAATCGCTTTCAAACCTACTCTCTAAGGGGTTTTTCGGGGTGCTGAACACGAATCTGAAGTCCTTTTTTCGATAAAACGCTTCCTTCATGGTTATTTTCGCGTTTTTTCATCAAAATTGCTCAAAAATAAACTCTGTTTAATCGCTTTCAAACCTACTCTCTAAGGGGTTTTTCGGGGTGCTGAACACGAATCTGAAGTCCTTTTTTCGATAAAACGCTTCCTTCATGGTTATTTTCGCGTTTTTTCATCAAAATTGCTCAAAAATAAACTCTGTTTAATCGCTTTCAAACCTACTCTCTAAGGGGTTTTTCGGGGTGCTGAACACGAATCTGAAGTCCTTTTTTCGATAAAACGCTTCCTTCATGGTTATTTTCGCGTTTTTTCATCAAAATTGCTCAAAAATAAACTCTGTTTAATCGCTTTCAAACCTACTCTCTAAGGGGTTTTTCGGGGTGCTGAACACGAATCTGAAGTCCTTTTTTCGATAAAACGCTTCCTTCATGGTTATTTTCGCGTTTTTTCATCAAAATTGCTCAAAAATAAACTCTGTTTAATCGCTTTCAAACCTACTCTCTAAGGGGTTTTTCGGGGTGCTGAACACGAATCTGAAGTCCTTTTTTCGATAAAACGCTTCCTTCATGGTTATTTTCGCGTTTTTTCATCAAAATTGCTCAAAAATAAACTCTGTTTAATCGCTTTCAAACCTACTCTCTAAGGGGTTTTTCGGGGTGCTGAACACGAATCTGAAGTCCTTTTTTCGATAAAACGCTTCCTTCATGGTTATTTTCGCGTTTTTTCATCAAAATTGCTCAAAAATAAAGTCTGTTTAATCGCTTTCAAACCTACTCTCTAAGGGGTTTTTCGGGGTGCTGAACACGAATCTGAAGTCCTTTTTTCGATAAAACGCTTCCTTCATGGTTATTTTCGCGTTTTTTCATCAAAATTGCTCAAAAATAAACTCTGTTTAATCGCTTTCAAACCTACTCTCTAAGGGGTTTTTCGGGGTGCTGAACACGAATCTGAAGTCCTTTTTTCGATAAAACGCTTCCTTCATGGTTATTTTCGCGTTTTTTCATCAAAATTGCTCAAAAATAAACTCTGTTTAATCGCTTTCAAACCTACTCTCTAAGGGGTTTTTCGGGGTGCTGAACACGAATCTGAAGTCCTTTTTTCGATAAAACGCTTCCTTCATGGTTATTTTCGCGTTTTTTCATCAAAATTGCTCAAAAATAAACTCTGTTTAATCGCTTTCAAACCTACTCTCTAAGGGGTTTTTCGGGGTGCTGAACACGAATCTGAAGTCCTTTTTTCGATAAAACGCTTCCTTCATGGTTATTTTCGCGTTTTTTCATCAAAATTGCTCAAAAATAAACTCTGTTTAATCGCTTTCAAACCTACTCTCTAAGGGGTTTTTCGGGGTGCTGAACACGAATCTGAAGTCCTTTTTTCGATAAAACGCTTCCTTCATGGTTATTTTCGCGTTTTTTCATCAAAATTGCTCAAAAATAAACTCTGTTTAATCGCTTTCAAACCTACTCTCTAAGGGGTTTTTCGGGGTGCTGAACACGAATCTGAAGTCCTTTTTTCGATAAAACGCTTCCTTCATGGTTATTTTCGCGTTTTTTCATCAAAATTGCTCAAAAATAAACTCTGTTTAATCGCTTTCAAACCTACTCTCTAAGGGGTTTTTCGGGGTGCTGAACACGAATCTGAAGTCCTTTTTTCGATAAAACGCTTCCTTCATGGTTATTTTCGCGTTTTTTCATCAAAATTGCTCAAAAATAAACTCTGTTTAATCGCTTTCAAACCTACTCTCTAAGGGGTTTTTCGGGGTGCTGAACACGAATCTGAAGTCCTTTTTTCGATAAAACGCTTCCTTCATGGTTATTTTCGCGTTTTTTCATCAAAATTGCTCAAAAATAAACTCTGTTTAATCGCTTTCAAACCTACTCTCTAAGGGGTTTTTCGGGGTGCTGAACACGAATCTGAAGTCCTTTTTTCGATAAAACGCTTCCTTCATGGTTATTTTCGCGTTTTTTCATCAAAATTGCTCAAAAATAAACTCTGTTTAATCGCTTTCAAACCTACTCTCTAAGGGGTTTTTCGGGGTGCTGAACACGAATCTGAAGTCCTTTTTTCGATAAAACGCTTCCTTCATGGTTATTTTCGCGTTTTTTCATCAAAATTGCTCAAAAATAAACTCTGTTTAATCGCTTTCAAACCTACTCTCTAAGGGGTTTTTCGGGGTGCTGAACACGAATCTGAAGTCCTTTTTTCGATAAAACGCTTCCTTCATGGTTATTTTCGCGTTTTTTCATCAAAATTGCTCAAAAATAAACTCTGTTTAATCGCTTTCAAACCTACTCTCTAAGGGGTTTTTCGGGGTGCTGAACACGAATCTGAAGTCCTTTTTTCGATAAAACGCTTCCTTCATGGTTATTTTCGCGTTTTTTCATCAAAATTGCTCAAAAATAAAGTCTGTTTAATCGCT